>OY726521.1:79420261-79663544 GCA_963383655.1 Bathymodiolus septemdierum
CTTTCGTCTTTTTTTTAGCTAAAATCAGTTAAATAACTGAAAAAAAATCATCCTTGCTCTAAACAATATATTTATAATCTACTACTGTGACATATAAAAAGTTTGAAATTTATCTGTTTGTTTGTTTGTTTGTTTGTTTGTTTGTTTGTTTGTTTGTTTGATGGTGTTTAAAGCCACTTTCAACAATATTTCAGTTATATCGTGGCGGTCAGTTTGAAATATATCACAGATTAGACATGGCTCTACAAGAAAACTCACATTTTGTATCATTTGTAGGTCAGTAAAAAGAAAGGGTACACACAATATTACTACCCTATTTTCTTTTTTACTTTCATTTTAAAGTGGAAAATAACACAGGAACATCGCTCCCAGCTACATTCGGTTTTTTTTTCTATTTCTCACTCATTAAACATTTGTTGTGCTAATTTGGACAAAACTACCAATCGCCTCCATTGTTAACTATCGTAATTATAGCCATCATGTTACACCTATCACCAAGACGGCGAAAATAATTACATCCTATCATACAGATTTTAATTTACTCTATAATGAACTGAAGACAAACAAAATAGTTATAATTGACAAATCCAACTCCTCAAACAAGCTACTTTACAGATAATCGTCGAATACAGATATCCTTTCCATTTATCTTAATTTGAATGGTACACCTACATAGATACAGTTATTTATAGTGTAGAACAATGAAGTCAAACGATAATGGTGACCTTGTACAATGACCTTAAGCTTGATGGTCAAACGAAGTATATAGACATATAATATAATATACTATGTCAAAAATATCTTGCAATGTGAAGACTCAATTTTGTAAATGGAGAATCCAGAATAAAAATTAAACTTGGCCATCCTTCTATGGTGCCTATTCTTGAAGACAAATTACAACTGATTTGCTTATGTTATTGAATGGAAACCTAATGCGGAACGTATAACTGATATATTGTAGAAATGGGAACATATAACTGATATATTGTAGAAATGGGAATTTAATCCATAATCCATGATAAGCAGGCAAGAACATAAGCATGTGCATAATTTTGTCAGAGTCGATTGTCCTATGGATACATCTCATGGTAATCTACTATTATTAGAAGTGTGAAATGATAATATTATACATGTAATAGGGCAATCTATGAAGCATAGTTATATTGGCGGGAAAACTAACTCACAAACATATAAAAAAACATGTGGTTTATCAATGGCAAATGTTGTTTTATGACAAACTATATCTTCCAATTGATCCAGTTGCCACTAACGTACCAATGTTTTCTATAAATAAAATTAGAGGCTCAGTGGGCTGAGCCTGTGTCGCTCACCTTTCATTCTGTTTTGAGGAAATTTTATACAGAACCTTCCATAGGAGCTTCCTACCAAATTTCGGTTCATTTGATTATTCGGTTTCAGTGGAGAAGATTTTATTAGAAATCAACCAATCAGAAACAAGAATTGCCTGTTGACGGATCGGGACGAAATGAGCAATCTTTATAGAGGACCATCCATAGATGCTTCCTCCCAAAATTCGGTTCATTTGGCCAAGTGGTTTCAGAGGAGAAGATTTTTAGAAATGGACCAATCAGAAACAAGAATTGCCTGTGACGGCCATGTTTGTTAACAGATCGGGACAAAATGAACAATTTCATAGAGGACCTTCCATAGATGCTTTCTACCAAGTTTCAGTTCATTTGGCAACTCGGTTTCAGGGGAGAAGATTTTTAGAAATCGACCAATCAGAAACAAGAATTTCCTGTGGCGGTTATGATTGTTAACGAATAAGGACAAAATGAGCATTTTGTAAAGAGGACCTTCCATAGTTGCTTCCTACCAAGTTTCGGCTCATTTGGCCAAGCAGTTTTAGAGAAGAAGATTTTTTTAGAAATCAACCATTCAGAAACAAGAATTGCATGTGGCCGCCATGTTTGTTATCGAATTAGTCCGAAATGAGAAATCTTTATAGAAGACCTTCCATGGATGCTTCCTACCAAGTTTCGGTTCATTTGGTCAAGCGGTTTCAAAGGAGAAGAATTCTAAGAAATCAACCAATCATAAAGAAGAATTGCCTGTGGTGGCCATGTTTGTTAACGGATCAGGACGAAATGCAATCGTAACTACTCGGCCATTCTCGCTATCCTGTAAATAACCTCGTATGCATTAGGCGTATAAATCACACGACTTTTCACATGTCAGTTACATGAAAGTTTGATAAAGTTATATTTTAAACAATTTTCTATATTTCAATTAAAGTTTTAATTAGTTTTGCATGATTAGATTTTATTTAAAGATTGTAAATATAATTTTAGATATTCCAATATTGTAGATATACCTAGGGTGCGAACATCTACCTATGGTAAGAATAGTTTTAAATATGCAGCAGCTGTTTTATGGAATGACCTACCTGATGATTTTAGAAAAATTTCCAATTTTAATCAGTTTAAGAATATTTTAAAATCTTGGAATGGAAATGTATGTAAATGTTCAGTTTGTGCTGACTTTTAAACTTGTTTAAATTTCTACCATCTAGGTCATATCCAGTTTTTATTTATTGTGCTTATAAAATTTTTATGCTCTGCTCATAATATCAGCTTTTAGTTGTTCATAGTTTGCTACATTAGCTCTTGGTATGCTTAGCTTATAACATCAGCTTTTAAATCTGCTTTTTTGCTTATCTTGTAACTGTTAGTATTTTACATGTAGTGCTTACTTAGTCTTGTATTTTAGCTGTATGTTGCATGCTTGTTATTTGTTATTTATTCTGTGTCTGTGTATGTCGGTTAAAAGCTCAACAGAGCTTATGTTGTATGTTGTTTTAACCATGCCGACTCTAAATAAAGCTTATTTATTTATTATTTATTATTTAGTATGTCTTCCATATTGGATTTTCGTGGACTATATTTTTGTGCGGCTTACCTTAACTTAACTTCCGGCAAACAATTTAAGAAGAATTTCTACTATGTACGTACGAGGTTATTTGCAGGGTAGCGAGAATGGCCGAGTAGTTACGATTGGACGAAATGAGCATTTTGTAAATAGAACTTTCCATAGATGCTTCCTACCAAGTCTCGATTCATTTAACCAAGTGGTTTCAGAGGAGAAGATTTTTTTTAATCGGCCAATCAGAAACAAGAATTGCCTGTGGTGGCCATGTTTGTTAACAGATCAGGATGAAATGAGCAATCTTTATTGAGGACCTTCCACAGATGCTTCCTACCAAGTTTCAGTTCATTTGGCTAAGGGGTCTCAGAGGAGAAGATTAAAATGTGAAAAGTTAACGGACAACGGACGCCAAGTGATGGCGAAAGCTCACTTTGTCTTTGGCAAGGTGAGTTAATAAAAAGAAGCAAAAACTAGCACACAGTCAGAACAGTTCCAAAATATAAAAAAAAATTAAAATACGCCTGTCGTTACAACATGCTTGTATGTCGATGCATAAATTGATACAATAACAAGATGTGTGTATGGTTGATGGTTGATACTGTTAAACGATGTTCCATACAAACATAATAATTTATTCATCAACCATACAAACGTTTAATTGTATCAGTTTATGTATCAACCAAACAAACATCGTGCAAATGTATCAATTGATACATAAATTGATACAGTTACACAATATTTGTATGGCTTAATGAATAAATTGATACAATTACATCATACTGTTGAGTGGCTGAAATACTCTTCATAGCTTTCTAATTGCAAAACGTTTGAATGGGAATACCTGCTTTGTCAAACTAATGGAAAAACTAATTTTTGAATTTCAAGACTGCATCATAATCATAACATCTCAATGAAGTCTGAGTCCCTATTGATGTATTCTATTTTCAAAATTGTGGTATTCTGGTTTGATAATTTTAGGGAAAAACTGTGATGTAATTATTTTAAAAATTATTCATACATGGTACTAAAAACTGATATTTTATAACTTTCATAAAGGTTAATTTAAAGATACTAGTTTGATACACATATATAACACTCAACTATCAAAGCAGACCATTATTGTTTTATAACCATTTACAGATACTGCAATTTAAGTGTTGGTGCGCTACAACATAATTTGTTATGATATCATCACAATAAAATTCTTGTTTTATTTGATACACAAGCTCATGTTGTTATTACAGGTTTCCTTTAAGAAATATCGTCATAATCGCAAGACACGTCTCTCTCCAATGAACTACATAACAACGATTTAAGTGTTGATACGCTTCAAGATAGCTTAAGATAATTTTTTATGGTATCGTCACAATACAATTCTTGTTTTATTTGATACACGAGCCAATGTTGTTATTACATGTTTTTTTTAAAGAAAAAATCGTCAATATCGTGCGACGTCTCTCTCTCTCCAATAAACGACAAAACGAGAGATAATCTAATATGTTTCCATACGTCATTATGTATCAATTGCATTAGTACAACAATAAACCAGACTGTGACGCCAGTTTATATCATACGATAAAAGTCCCATTGAATGTAGTTGCATTAAACGCAATACGATTGTCAATAGCTCGTCAGAACAAAGGTCAATTCACCATAAAAAAGAACAGTAAAATAATATTCAACATCCCATTAGATAATACAACACCAGTCAAACATGAAATAGAACAAAAACACCCGCCATGTATAATGTGCAGAGATGATTCAATGATCAATGAAAAATAACTGAAAGCATCTACAACACATTTCAAAGGTCTATTTTTGACCTGTTCAGACTGTGTTCTTTAATAGTTGAAATCAGTTATAAAACTGAAGAAGAAAAAAAACCACTCTTGAACGTGACAATAGGAAAAAAAGAAATGAAAGGGGTAATCAGAAGCCATAAATTAAAGAAGGACCGACAATACAATCGCCAAAAAAAAAGGACAAAAGGTCAAACAAAAATCCACAAAAAAATCTAAAGATCGGGCAACACATCCCCACAAAAAAACCCAGAGTACACTCAGGTGCTCCAGTAGGGTCAGCAGTTCCTGTCCCACTAGTGACACTCATCGTGTTACAGTTAAAACAACACTAACATCATCTGATATAAATATCATGATTGGACACCAGTATAATCGTTCAGAATCGTTATTACGAGGACATTACAATACTGAACTTCATTTACCAAATGTAATAAAAAAAAAACTTCTTCCAACAAACAGGAGCTGCAATGTCTAAAGGATGGAACTGAAAACGTAATAAAATCAAATCAGGCTAATGACGTTCTAAAACTAGACAAGTACTTTGTTCTAAATAATTTAGTGCTATTGATCATTGAGTGTATTATCATCAGTAATCCTTAAGAGTAATAGAGGAGACAGTATACGATTACCAGATCATGCTTACGTTATTACTCGTATAGGAAAAGGTGGAAATCGTCTGCAATCCAGACTCATTACCATTACAAATAGCAAATCTGGTTTCACTTATCTGGTTCCAAAGTACATGTACATCTGTATTTTGATTGGCTGAATCTTGTGTCACTTATCTGGTTCCAAAGTACATCTGTATTTTGATTGGCTGAATCTTGTGTCACTTATCTGGTTCCAAAGTACATCTGTATTTTGATTGGCTGAATCTTGTGTCACTTATCTGGTTCCAAAGTACATCTGTATTTTGATTGGCTGAATCTTGTGTCACTTATCTGGTTCCAAAGTACATCTGTATTTTGATTGGCTGAATCTTGTGTCACTTATCTGGTTCCAAAGTACATCTGTATTTTAATTGGCTGAATCTTGTATCACTTATCTGGTTCCACAGTACATCTGTATTTTAATTGGCCAATTCTTGTGTGACTTCAAGTGAGGATTAATGCAGCTACATGTATGTATGAAAAGTTTGAAAATATCAAAGGGACTAATCAGAAGCCGAGAACAATCTTACACTAACATTTTGTAAAAATGTGGCACTGGAATATGATCTACGTATGGACATTTAGCAACCCGAAAACATGATATAATGGATGGGACACAAAATCCAGTCGTGCAGTGTGTCACCAATGACCACTACTGCTCAATTGGAACTACTGCAAGTTTTCGTTAACATGTACGGAGCGTCACATTTTCCCCCCCAAAAAATAGCCACAGTCGTCTACATCCCATCAAAAGGACTAAATGAATTAATGTGTATTTGATTCACAAAGCACAACATTCGAAAAAGTTTGATCCATCAATGGAATAATTAGGTTCTATATCTATACCCCACCCCGGGATTCTCTTTAGGGAATTAATGGGGATCAATACATTATTTTCTCATACATGTTTGTTATAAATCTGAAAAGTAAAACCAACGCAAGAAAATAATTCTAGTAGTTTCTATAATACATGAAGCTGACGATTTCATTGTGCATCTAATAGACAAATCGGTCAACCATACGTTACTTATTTATGTTCAAAGTTAGAAAAAACAATTAAGACAATAAAAACGAGATTCAAAGTAAAGGTTCTCCTAATTAATTTGTATGCAGTTATTAGTATCCTTAAATTTACATAATTGTACACAAATGCCACTCTAATTAGTATCGTCCTTAACTTTGTATATACAATACCAAAACCTTTTGGAACGTTTATTTCATACTATTAAATGAGCAAAAAAATTCTTTCAGTTTTATCAAAACCTATTTCAACATTTAACTTGATTGGTGAGATAACAATATATTTTAGAGAGGTAACATACAATAAACCATAAACATACGATTTATATTTGTTGTGTATATTCTCTATACATGCAAATAACAATAAACAAACTCTCTAATATTCAGAGTCGTGGTCGTGATCGTATGGTAGTTGGATTTACATCTACCCGTGCAATCAGTGTCTATCACCACTAACGTTGTGAGTTCTAATTCCGTTCATGGCGAGGTGTACTCGACCCCACATAATTTGATAAAGTTTGTCAGTGACTTGCGACAGGTTAGTAGTTTTCTCCAGGCCCGTTTCCTCCACCAATAACACTAACCTCCACGATATAGCTGCAATATTGTTGAAAGTGGGGTTAGACGTGATAACCCTAACCCTAATCTAAGTGGGGTTAGACGTGATAACCCTAACCCTAATCTAAGTGGGGTTAAACGTGATAACCCTAACCCTAATCTAATTTTCAGTGAATGAGTGATACAGTTTTCAACTTTATCATGGAGAAAACAGGTTAATGTTTGACGAGATAGTATTTCTGATTTGTACTAGACCAACATATTACACCGAGTTGGATTTTTAAAGTGCTAACTCTTTTTAGTATCTGCTTTGTTTGTACATGACCAACATGATGGGTTGGATTTTATTGTGTAGTCTTTTTTGTATGAGATTGTATCTGTATTTTACAAGACAAACACACAGACTTTGGATTTTCATAGTGGTAATCCTTTTTAGTATCTCCAGTGAAGACTACTAACACACTGAGTTGGATCTTGATTGTGTTAGCTCTTCTTTTTTTTTTAATGAGATTGTATCTGTATTTTAAATGTCAAACACATGGATTTGATAGTGCCAACGTTTTTTATTAAAATGTGGGATAATAAAATGCCATTATGTCACAATTTCACTTCATTGAATCAGCGTAACTGATTTATAGCCTGTTAGAAGAGGATATCAAACACAATATCAATTCATATAGGAATATAGTACCTTCTAACTGATTCACTAAATTGATACATAATTCTTATATAATTATTCCAATAAGTATTTTTGTATATAATGTCTTGTTTCCGTCATATCAATCTAGCTTATGTGAGTTTATTATCGGTAAAATATGGTATTTAAAATAAATATTTTATTACAAGCAGACTATTCTCCTTTGATATATAATATAAATTCTATAAACAACGCAAGTCTATAAAGTCTTCGTTCTACTAAACGATTCAATTCTTTCATTCGTTGAACCAAATGTAGGATTTTTAGTTCAAGACAGAGTATTGCATTTTGTAAACTACAACGCTTTTAAATACAAAACAGTCAAAGTTGTGATTAAACAAGCGTAATTTTAACGTGTTTAATTAAGATGGCAATTCAGTCAATATCCTATAATATGCTTTCCCTAGTTCTTCATCAATTCTGTAAGATTGCATTGTGGTCTTACCCAAGAATAATATCGTGATTCAATTCAATTTACTCTGAGCGATTTCATCTTTAAAGCGGGTCAATGATCATCTTTATTTTTTAATATTTTATTACCAAACATCCATATGCATAACACTAAGACACTATAAGTATTATAAATTAAAAATTATCTTCTGTGATAAAATTATTTATTGTTCAAAAGGGGGCGGCAAAATTATTATCAGGTTTCCAATTCTACAATCTACTAAACGTTAGAGAAAACCGAAGGGACAATCAAGAATGGACAATCTAGAGACACTGGCAACATTGGGCACACAAGACACAAGACAAACAAAACACACAAAAAACACAACACAACACAGAAAAGTCAACAAATATTTAGCAACATGGACTTCACCAAAAAACCGTGGGTCAACCCAGGTGCTCACGAAGAGTAGGCAGTACCTGACTCTCATAAAACACCCTAACAACCCTATTATTGTAAAAATATTGTTATCAACTACTATTTCGACAAAAATAAGTAACGGCAATCAACTTTTTATATTTCGTTATTGCATAACATATAATTAGGAGATATCTGTATGGTATTTTGAAGATTGCTACCATCAATTGTTGATTTGTTGGTTGCAAATTTATTTTACAGGCAACATGCTAAAGGAACCAGTAAACGGTAATATTTGCAATCATTGGAGAAGACAATACTAAGTTGAAAAACTTGTGTCTGATCCTTTTGTCATTATTTAGACAATAAAATATGTTTAAATTAATTTAAATTAACTGAAGTCGACCAATCTTCAAACACAGTTATTTTTATTATAGTGTAATGTCTGACACATAATCATCAGATTGCATTTTTCACTAACCGGATATCTTGTTTCGGCATGAGCTAAGTGTTTGACTAAGGCAAATATATGATGCTGTCCAATCAGTAAAGTCACTACATTAAAATGTATCTTAACATCTTTTAGCGATTGTATAATATTCAACTGTATGGTGTGTTTTTTCATTATTCTTCCATTCTTTCTTCTCCGATTTCTCTTGTAAGAAAAGTTTGAAGATACCAAAGGGGTAATCAGAAGTGGTAAATTGAAGAAGGACAGACAACACAATGGCCAAAAGAAAAAGGACAAAAAGGACAAACACTGATCTACAAAACACAACACAGAAAACTAAAGTTCAAGCAATACGAACCCCATTAAACCAGGGATTACTTAAGGTGCTAAGGAAGGGTAGGGAGTTCCTACTACACTAGTAACAGTAGTCGTGTTATTGTTAAACGACATGAACATCATCTGATATGGAAATCGTGTTGGACACCAATAAATAGGCGATACAAAGATGGGTTTTATTTTCCCTAGGAAGAAATTCCTTTTTTGGGAAGCCATTGGTTTGTTTCCCTCTTATAATTACAATAACTGTTATGTGTTCCCTATTCTTAGCACTACATAGTTCATTTATGTGTTCTCTATTCTTAGCACTACATAGTTCATTTATGTGTTCTCTATTCTTAGCACTACAGTTCATTTATGTGTTCTCTATTCTTAGCACTACATAGTTCATTTATGTGTTCTCTATTCTTAGCACTACATAGTTCATTTATGTGTTCCCTATTCTTAGCACTACATAGTTCATTTATGTGTTCCCTATTCTTAGCACTACATAGTTCATTTATGTGTTCTCTATTCTTAGCACTACATAGTTCATTTATGTGTTCTCTATTCTTAGCACTACATAGTTCATTACAGGGCAAAATATGCCTGTTCGAATCCCGATCAGGGAGAGGTGCACAACATTATGTGATAAAGTTGGTCAGTGACTTGCAATAGGTTGGTGGTTTTCTCTGGGTCCTCCGGTTTTCTCCACCAATAAAACTGACAGTTACAATATAACTGAAATAGTGTTGAAAGTGGTGTTAAACACAATAAAACCAAACCAAACCTATTCCAACCCTGTCCGCTTTAACCTTGTTTTCTTGTGGCAAATACAAATTGAATGCCAACCTATCAATTGCATGCAGTGTACTAGATTTTTGTCATAAAAAAAAAAGTTCAATGACGACAAATAACAAACACAATCTGTCAATCAACGGAACAAAGAATTAACCAATATTCTCTACAGCTACTATTTCCCCCTTTAACATTAAACAAGTTCTCTGGTGTACCAGAAAATCGGTAAAACACTCCCATATTCAATCTAATATTGGGACATTGTCTGCTTTCCAAGTTCAATCAGTGTAGAATACATTCAACGAAGATTCCATGTATCTGGGTTTTCTTTACATATTTTACAGTAAACCTCTATTTCCTTTCAGAAATGAACAATTCAGGGAGGATGCAGATAAAGTTATAATAAAGTGAATATATGCCTACAGCTGATTTCCGCATGTCGTAACTAATTATTTTCTTTCGCCTGTCTAAATCCTTAACAAATATGGGGTTCGAGCTAATTCGGTTCATTGTGATCATAATCAAGTTTTATTTAATACATACGACATGGTTATTTTCATATTTTGTGGGTTTTTTCCCTTGTTTATACTGAATTCTGTTAAAAGTCAAAAACATTAATTTCATTATTTTAAAGGAAATCATATCATCCCTAACAAGGGCTGGGAGTAAGGTTGTGATTGTTCAAGATCGTCTTGGAGAGTGTTTCCGTTATATCGTGGCGGCTAGTATCCTTTCGAGTGGATCTCACACCTTAGCATTTATAGGCACTGAATGAATACAATGGTGTTAATCCAACTAAATACTATTATGACAAAGATTAATGTCCAAGGTTTCAAATAAAGGGCTATGCCGGGCATAGCATGATACGACTGCTGCATCCGTTTTACCGCAAATCAAAATGAACTCAAAACCATAACTGATGGAAGAAATCCACTTGACCACTACCTAAAGCCCAATCATTTTAAAAACAAAACCTCATCAAATATGAGGGCCCAGGTGGCTCAATGAGTTAGGTAGTTGGATTACCTAACAACTCGTACAAGCCTATCACCAATACGGCGTGGGTTTGCGCTCGGCTTTGTAAATTACAAACCAGAGGTTCCCAGGAGCCTGTAATCGCTCACCTGGATCAAAGCTGCTTTCAATAACAACGCAACTGCACTGTGGTGGCCATCTTGGTGGGAGAGCGCGACTGCCGGACACAATTTTGGAAAAGGATCATCCAATGACTACTCCATCAAAGTTTGGTTCTAATTGAGCTACTGGTTCCAGACAAGATGGTTTTTATGTGAATTTCCCATAGGGTCCTATGTTAAACTAAGTTCAGCTGTGCAGCCATCTTGGTCAGAGGGCCGAACCGCCGGACACATTTTTGGAAGAGAACCATCCAATGACTATTTCATCAAAATTTAGTTCTTATTGAGCAAATGGTTTCAGACAAGAAGATTTTTATTGGAATTTCCGATAGGGTCCTATGTTAAATTAAGTTCGGCTGTGGCAGCCATCTTGGTCGGAGGTCTGAAATGCCGGACACAATTTTGGAAGGTGACCACCCAAGGATCATTTCAGCAAAGTTTGGTTGAGATTGGCTCAGTAGTTTCAGAGGAGAAGAATTTTAAAAAATATCATCCGCCTTTTTTCTATTTTTAGCTTGGCGGCCATCTTGGTTGGAAGTTGGGATCATCGGACACAATTTTTAAGGGGGGCTACCCAAGGACCATTCCACCAAACTTTGGTTGCAATCGGCCCAGTGGTTTCTGAGGAGAAGATTAAAATGTGAAATGTTGACGGACGGACGAAAAGTGATGGCAATAGCTCACATGGCTTCAAGGAATATATGTTAAGCTACTCCTTGCCATGTAGCTGCAGTTAAAATTTGAGCTCATTTTGACTTATACTAAAGCAGCAATGGACAATTGAAGAAATTTCTATTTTTAGTAACAGCAGCCATCTTGAATGGAGGGCGGGGCTGTCGAACAAAATTTTGAAAGGGACCCACCCAGGGACCATCCCTGCCAGGTTTGGTTTAATTTGGTTTAGCGGTTTCAGAGGAGAAGATTCAAATGTGATCTTTTATCAAAATATGCCTAATTTGCATAATCGGTATAAATCGGCTGAAAGAAAAATTTCACAGAAAAACCCTGAATATATCTTAAACTACTCTCATTGCCATGTAGCTGCAGTTAAAATTTGAGCTCAGTTTGGTTTATAATAAAGCAGGAATGGACAATTGAAGAAATTTCTATTTTTAGTAACAGCAGCCATCTTGAAAGGAGGGCGGGGCTGTCGAACAAAATTTTGAAAGGGACCCACCCAGGGACCATCCCTGCCAGGTTTGGTTTAATTTGGTTTAGCGGTTTCAGAGGAGAAGATTCAAATATGATCTTTTATCAAAATATGCCTAATTTGCATAATCGGTATAAATCGGCTGAAAGAAAAATTTCACAGAAAAACCCCAAACTTATGTTAAACTACTCCTTGCCATGTAGCTGCATTTAAATTTGAGCTCATTTTGACTTATACTAAAGCAGCAATGGACAATTAAATTTCATCCCCCCTTTTTTTTCTATTTTTAGTTAGCTTGGTGGCCATCTTGGTTGGAAGTCGGACACAATTTTGGAAGGGGGCCATCCAAGGACCATTCCATCAAAGTTTGATTGCAATTGGCCCAGTGGTTTCTGAGGAGAAGATTAAAATGTGAAATGTTGAAGGACGGACGACGGACGAAAGGTGATGACAATAGCTCACATGGCTTAAAGGCCAGGCGACCGTTTCACTAAAGTGATCGTAAATCTTAAGTCTAAAAATCACTCTTAAGATTTCCTTACGTGCACGTATACATGCGTTTCACTAAACTAGTCCTAAACTCAGCTACGACTTGCGACAAGTAACATCTCCTATAGTGCGGGTAAAAATACATTGTATATGTTACAGGCGATTTAAAGAATCAGGCATTCTGTAGAATGACTGTAATTTTTGGCAATCTATAGAATGCCTAACATCAATAGGAATTCTGTTGAATGCCTAAAAATATCTAGTCATTCTATTTTCAATAAATTGCCTGAAAATTATTACTAATACTATAAATAAAAGAAATTCACAGTTTTGTCCAATACATTATATCATATTGAATGTTTATAAGAAAGATTGTAAGAAAATGATAATCCCCTCCTTCATGATTAAGAACTCACTTCGCTCGTTCTTAATCATGAAGTAGGAGATTATCATGTTTTTACATATACGAAAATACCCCTAGGCTTTATTTATGTATAACTAATTGAACAGGTTAAAATTGTTGTCAACATTATCTTAGGGTGAGTTTGTCTTCACTCAAAACTGAATTAATTCTATCATTCTGTAAAAATTGTCATGGCAGAAGAATGCAGTGTGCTCTCCAATGAACAAACATTTACTAATAAGCTTTGTGAGACTTTGGAGTCTAATCCAAAATCAACCATATGGAAAAGAGATAAATACTACAATATTCTAAACAAAATAAAGACTGGAGAAAAAGAAAACAAAGTGGATTACTACTATATTCAAAGGTAAGCAAACTAACAAAGGACCAAGATTGCAGTTAATTTAAATTCTGCAAATGGTCATTTCAACAATTTATGTCTCATCAGTGCAGATAAAGTCAAAAGATTTGGAAGACCAAAACCGAAAGAACAATGTCTGATTGAGAACAAATAACCTGAGGGGCCTAAACAGTAATGCCAAAACCAGCTAAGGACAGAGCTTTGCACGAGGGAGATACTCCTTAGTTTTATAAATTTCGAAAATTTTTAGATATTGTCAATTTTCAAAATAATATCTGTTTTTCGTGGTGAAGTACTTGGATACTGGGGTGGTGAATACCCTCGGGGACTGTTGACTAACAGTCCACCAGACAGTGGCTTCGACCCAGTGGTAATAAACTAACAAAGTACCAAGATTGCAGTTAATTTTAATTCTGCAAATGGCCAAATACATGGTTTTAAGGTCGCATGACATTTGAGCTGTTTTTTACCAATCGACGTTCGTCTGTCTTCCATTCATTGAACAAATATAATCATGCATGCCAAAATCTACCTTTGCTGGAAAGTTCAAAATAATCTGATTATTTTGTTGACTTTTTATACGACCGCACATAAGAGTGGTTGTATTATGGTATGGGCCGAAACGAGTGTTATATTAACTTAGCTATACAGGGTTCATTATTTGTCAAAATTTAATGCAGTTTTTAATGAATTTCTCAATGAGCACACCTTTTACTACCATATATGACAATAATAACTGTATTTTCTTTTATAACTTTTCAACCATATAAACGAGAGCAAAATGAAACTTCCAAAGATGCTCAGCAAGAGTCAAGTTCTACAAAAGTAAATGGGTTTTTTTTCTTTAAGTTTTAAAACTGTATGAGCTCTATAAGGGACATATAAAGATATTCAATTGAAAAAAACATTTCTTTTTTCAGATTTGACGTAATACAGTGTGGTGACATTGAAAAACTGATTAAAAATAGACAAGCAATTACAGACCCAATTCTTTATAATGCCTTTGCTGAAGAAATGTACAGCATTGTCTTGAGGGCTCATCTGAATACTGGACATGGAGGAAGAGATAAAATTTTAAAGGAGGATAATAAGAAATATGCTAATGTTACAAGAAATGTCCTGAACTTATTCAAAGAAATGTGCGAGGAATGTCAACTGAAAAAGAGAAAAATTGCAAGTAAGGGCCTAGTCGTCAACCACTTCTTAGCAAGGATTTTAACAGTCGAGGACAAGTAGATTTAGTTGATATGCAGTTCATGCATGATGGTGACTTTTAAGTTCATTTTGCATTAGCAAGATCATCTCACTAAGTTTGCTGTCTTACGTCCACTTACTTCAAAGCTTGCAGCAGAAGTTGGTTTTCAACTGTTGGACATAATTTTACTTTTTTGGAGCTCCACATATCCTTCAATCAGACAACGGACGTGAATTTACAGCAAATATTATTAAGGAACTGAAAGATATGTGGCCAGATTGTACTTTGGTTCATGGTAAACCAAGACACCCTCAGTCACAAGGAAGTGTTGAAAGGGGTAACGCTGATATAAAAGATATGCTTATAATCTGGATGCGTGAAAATAACAATAAAAAGTGGAGTATTGGCCTAAAATTTGTAGTTTGAAAAGAACAATAGCCATCACTCTGGAATAAATAGATCACCATACAAAGCAATGTTTGGCTGTGATGCAAAATTGGAATGTCAACATCTTCTCTGCCACATGGACTTCTTTGCTCGTTAGAATCCGAGGAAGATTTAGTGGAACACCTTAATCGTGCTGAAGAGGATGGAAATGATTTAAGGGCTCCTGGTCATTTAGATCAACCAGACACTCAAGATGATGGGCTTGAAATTGAAATTTGCACAGTATGTGAAAAATCATGTTTTGTCAAAGTAAAATGTTCAATGTGTTCAAAATCTGTACATGAAATGTGTTCAAAGGCCAATGCTGATTTGGTGGTATGTCATTTGTGTTCCAATGAGGAAGTTATTTCTGAGGAGAGACGAAATGCTTCCGAATCTATGAGAAGGCAGGCCAACAGAATGAGAAATCTGTCCGAAAGAATTTTAACCGAGGTTGAAGTCGGAAAAAATATTCTTATCCCCATCCCTATGGTTGACCGCGGGAAGGGTGATCCACGTAATTTGCTGGCTGTAGTCTTGAGCAGGGAGGAGCATGGCTATAAACTTGGAACAAAGTCAGGTTTATACCAGAAACCAATTTGAACTTTCCGATAATAACTTTTTAGCTACAGACACTGTTCAACTTGAAACGGAAATTTTTCTGAGACGAGCAGTTAGTGATGCCTCAATATGTGATGGCCAAGGCTTTACAAAGTGTGGTTGTAGTGCTAGTGGGAAGTCCAGATGCAACACGAAAAGATGTTTGTGTAGAAAAAATGGACTGATGTGTAATAGCCATTGTCATCCAAACATTATTACCTGCATGAACAAGTAAAAAGTGAACTAAATTTTTAAAAAAAATTGTAAATTTGTGTGGAGTTTAATATCAAACCTGATCTCTTACTTTTTGTTTGCATAATTTATATTTTCCCACTTTTAATAAATAAACGGTTTTTGTTCATTAAATGTGTCAAAATAATTTTAGGCAATTTATTGAATTTACAACTTTTTTTTCAAGCATTCAATAGAATGACTACAAATTTCAGGCAATTTATAAAATGCCTAAAAATGGCAGTCATTCTACATTACATTGATTGCTCGGAAGCTGATTACATTAATAATCACATTTTAAATGTGTTAAAATACATTTTTAATATTTAACTAATTCTAAAACTCTAAAGTGATTTTTTCAAATGAATAAACCAAAGCTATTAGAAAAAAATTGTTAAGTGTAAAATTTTACCGAAATTTGAGAAGAAATTTATTTTATGGAATATATTCTAATTAATATCATACTATTTGCAAGGGGAAATTTCAAAAATGTGACCATTGATTTGGCAATACATTCACATTCTGCACCGATATTCCGTTTGTGGTGCATTTCAATTGCGCGGAAAAAATCTTACATTTACGTGAAGAACATAAACACATGGCAATTGTGCAGATTTTTTTTTTACAATAGTATTATTACGTGATGTTTTTCATATTGGCCTAGTTATAGGTCCTCGGTCTGTATACAGCAGACCGAGGACCTATAACTAGGCCAATATGAAAAACATCACGTTTTATTACCTTTATTAATTTACCAGTCCAATATGATGTTAACTATATAGGCCAATATGAAAACATGTGATTTCCCTCAAATGACAAGTTTTTTAGGCATTGCATGACTCATTCAAAGCAAATTCATGAAAAACAATAAAACAACATTACTGAATCAAACAAACTGCAGAATATCTGAATTAGAAATATTAAGAGTAAAATATTGTTAGAAATGACTTAAGAGTCCACGTTACAGTTACTGACTACAGTTAATTGTGCTCTTTCTATCTCCAGAGTATACATTAATGTTAATTACACCACCCGAAACAGTTGCCCCACAAAAGAGGGCCAATGGATTGTCATGGTTGTCCTCCAGAAGTACTTTTCAGCTGTATATCACCCCATGTCATTTTTACATAGTCTTGTCTTCCTCTTAACCCAAAGTATGCACCATTGTTTAGAAAGACTGCATTAATTAAAGCTTCTGGGTTGTCTGAAAATGAAATATAAAAAATTAATTTACTATCCATATTCATATTTGTTAATTACTTTTTCATTTTTACATGTTGCAACTGGTACTATTAATGTAGAATAAACTGTTTCAAGATAACACAAGTAAAATGATATATGATTGATTGATGAATTACAATGTATCTGTAAACATTTTTTTGAAAGATCATAGGATCATGAGTTATTGTACGACAGCAAGTGTGGACGGACAGAGTGATTACTATAGGGAGGGTAACCACCAAAACTTGGTGGGGCCCTAATTATAAAGTTCTGAAACACACTGTGTTGTTCGGCACTCATGATATTATTTTAAAATATTCACAATGCCTAATTAATTATCCTATAAATATCAGGCAAATTTATGATGAATGTTTACTATTTTGAATGACAAAAATGTCAGTACATACCCGATTTGAGATTTCATGTCTCTCAAGTGTCTGACAAGGTTGTTGTACATGGAACCCAGAGAATCTGGTTCATATTCAGTATCATCCTTTTTGAGTACACCCAGGAAGAATCTATCCATAATACTGTCAAGTTCTTTGGGGGGTATCTGTCCCGGTGCTCTTTCCTCACCAATAGAAGTGAAAAAGTCTGTGATCACTTTCATGTCACTTTTTGTCTTTGTCTTAGTGTTTTTATTTAAATTTTCCTCTAAAAAAACCCACCAGTTTCTTCATCTGTTACCATACGAAACCTTTTGTTTGGTACGACATTTTCTTTCTGATTGTCGGAATCCTCGTTCAGGTTTGTTGACAAATCTCTGGGTAAGTTCAGCAGATCAAGTTCAACGTACTCGTAATTTGGGCTTTCAATTTCAGATATATTCATTAATATATCATCTGCTTCCATTCTTGACAGATCGTTGTATCTAAAATAATCTTCAATAAGTGCATCCTGCACATCTTCAGAGTTTTTCAACTCTCTGTTTGGTCTGCGTCTCTCCATTTTCAACTTCAGCAGACGACTGACATCTCTCGGGACTTTTCCTTGCGATTGTCGAAACGTCTAGCGGATTCCAATCTAGCTGTTATTGGACGGACCGGAATCGTGCCAATACGAAAAATATCCGTATAGGACTGGTTTTTGTCGTATTGGCCGAATGAAAGTTTTTATATTGTATTGACAGATTTTACCATAATAAAGCTATTAAATCAAGGTTAATTAATAACTTTCTTTAAAGTATATTTCATATTTTCATAATATTTTATGTTTTTTATAAGCACTGATGCTGCAACTTCTTTTTTACCTCTACCTCTTTTGCCAGACAGAAATGACTTAATCTGCAACCCCTGCCCACCACGGGGGGAGGATTACTATTTGGGTAGTTTTATTGCATCACTGTATTCACACATATAAAATAATATGTTTCATCAACACATAAAATAAAAAAAATACACATCTTACAATATTAAACCTTAACATGTACATGTACCATTGATTTATATTCAGTGTTATACAATCAATAAAAACTACCAATGCATTTTAACAGTTGGACTGTTTTTTTTTTTATACATGTATGTTGCAAATTCACAAATCAATCTTTTTTTAAATTTATATTTCATATATTTGTATGTTATTCTTATATTATTTTTTTTTCATTTTAAAGGCTGACGAAAGTGGTGAATAATCCATATTTCATCGTCAGTCATGCTGCAAAATGCAGAAAATGTTATGAATAAATTCAATACATGTATATTCTAAATAACAGGCAATCCGCGCAAATGTAAAAAAACCCAACTCTCAGGTATATTTTACAGACAATTGTAATGCTCTTTCTCCATGCAAGTGGAATACCTGTTAATCCCCAAATACACGCAAATGTAATGCGCCCTCTGTTTGTGCTTAAATATATTTTTTAGCCATTGTTTGTACATGTACCCGATATTGTTCATTTCTTGAAATTTCTTCTAAATACCCTCGTTGATAAAATATGTTGATATTGTAAATGCGGAACTGAAACAAACAATCATGTGTACATAGCTGTTTTAATGATTTTTTATGGCTCTCAATGTTCATATTAAAAATATACAGATAGCAATTCTTCTCTTCAAAAATAGGCTTACGACTTACGGGTACCTTTCACCACTCTTAACTTTGCGACCACTTTTTATCGCAAGTCGTAAATCCTAACTATTAGTGAAACGGTCGTAACTCTTAAGAGTACACTTACATCTACGTTTACGACTTACGACCTTTAGTGAAACGGTCGCCTGATGCAGATGTGTATCCCCAAAAAAACGGAGGTAACTCCAATTTAATAGATTGCAATGCAATCACACAAAATATAAAAGGGAGGTAACTCCAATTTAATAGATTGCAATGTAATCGTCCAAAATAAAAAAGGGAGGTAACTCCAATTTAATAGATTGCAATGCAATCGTGCAAATTTCAAAAAAGGGAGGTAACTCCAATTCAATAGATTGCAATGCAATCACACAAAATAAAAAGGGAGGTAACTCCAATTGAATAGATTGCAATGCAATCGTGCAAAATAAAAAAGGGAGGTAACTCCAATTTAATAGATTGCAATGCAATTGCACAAAATAAAAAAGGGAAGTAACTCCAATTTAATAGATTGCAATGCAATTGTGTAAAATAAAAAAGGGAGGCAACTCCAATTTAATAGATTGCAATGCAATCGTGTAAAATAAAAAAGGGAGGCAACTCCAATTTAATAGATTGCAATGCAATCACGTAAAATAAAAAAGGGAGGCAACTCCAATTTAATAGATTGCAATGCAATCGTGTAAAATAAAAAAGGGAGGTAACTCCAATTTAATAGATTGCAATGCAATCACATCAAATAAAAAAGGGAGGCAACTCCAATTTAATAGATTGCAATGCAATCGCACAAAATAAAAAAGGGAGGCAACTCCAATTTAATAGATTGCAATGCAATCGCACAAAATAAAAAAGGGAGGTAACTCCAATTTAATAGATTGCAATGCAATGGCACAAAATAAAAAAGGGAGGTAACTCCAATTTAATAGATTGCAATGCAATCACGTAAAATAAAAAAGGGAGGCAACTCCAATTTAATAGATTGCAATGCAATCACGTAAATAAAAAAGGGAGGCAACTCCAATTTAATAGATTGCAATGCAATCGTGCGAAATAAAAAAGGGAGGTAACTCCAATTTAATAGATTGCAATGCAATCGTGCAAAATAAAAAAGGGAGGTCACTCCAATTTAATAGATTGCAATGCAATCGTGCAAAATAAAAAAGGGAGGTAACTCCAATTTAATAGATTGCAATGCAATCGTGCAAAATAAAAAAGGGAGGTCACTCCAATTTAATAGATTGCAATGTAATCGTGCAAAATTCAAAAAAGAGAGGTAACTCCAATTCAATAGATTACAATGCAATTATGCAAAATAAAAAAAGGGAGGTAACTTGAATTTAATAGATTGCAATGCAATCACGCAAACTAAAAAAGGGAGGTAACTCCAATTTAATAGATTGCAATGCAATCACGCAAAATAAAAAAGGGAGGTAACTCCAATTTAATAGATTGCAATGCAATCACGTAAAATAAAAAAGGGAAGCAACTCCAATTTAATAGATTGCAATGCAATCGTGTAAAATAAAAAAGGGAGGCAACTCCAATTTAATAGATTGCAATGCAATTGTGTAAAATAAAAAAGGGAGGTAACTCCAATTTAATAGATTGCAATGCAATTGTGTAAAATAAAAAAGGGAGGTAACTCCAATTTAATAGATTGCAATGCAATCGCGCAAAATAAAAAAGGGAGGCAACTCCAATTTAATAGATTGCAATGCAATCGTGCAAAATAAAAAAGGGAGGTAACTCCAATTTAATAGATTGCAATGCAATTATGCAAAATAAAAAAAGGGAGGTAACTTGAATTTAATAGATTGCAATGCAATCACGCAAAATAAAAAAGGGAGGTAACTCGAATTTAATAGATTGCAATGCAATCACGCAAAATAAAAAAGGGAGGTAACTCCAATTTAATAAATTGCAATGCAATCACGCAAAATAAACCAGAGGCTCCCAGGAACCTGTAATCGCTCACCTGGATCAAAGCTGCTTTCAATAACAATGCAACTGCACTGTGGTGGCCATCTTGGTGGGAGAGCGTGACTCTGCCAGACACAATTTTAGAAGAGGACCATCCAATGACTATTTTATCAAAGTTTGGTTCCAATTGAGCAACTGGTTCCAGACAAGAAGATTGTTATGTGAATTTCCCATAGGATCCCATGTTAAGCTAAGTTCGGCTGTGGGGGTCATCTTGGTCGAAGGGCCGAACCGCCGGACACATTTTTGGAAGAGAACCATCCAATGATTATTTCATCAAAAATTTTTTCTTATTGAGCAAATGGTTTCAGACAAGAAGATTTTTATGGAAATTTCCAATAGGGTCCTATGTTAAATTAAGTTCGGCTGTGGTGACCATCTTGGACGGAGGTCTGAAATGCAAGATATAATTTTGGAAGGGGACCACCCAAGGATCATTTCAGCAAAGTTTGGTTGAGATTGGCTCAGTAGTTTCAGAGGAGAAGATTTTTTTTAATTTCATCCCCCCTTTTTTCTATTTTTAGCTTGGTGGCCATCTTGGTTGGAAGTTGGGATCACCGGACACAATTTGGAAGGGGGCCATCCAAGGACTATTCCACCAAGGTTTGGTTGCAATTGTCCCAGTGGTTTCTGAGGAGAATATGTTTATGTGAATTTCCCATAGGGTCCTATGTTAAGCTAAGTTCGGCTGTGGGGGCCATCTTGGTCCAAGGGCCGAACCGCCCGACATATTTTTGGAAGAGAACCATCCAATGACTATTTCATCAACATTTAGTTCTTATTGAGCAAATGGTTTCAGACAAGAAGATTTTTATTGGAATTTCCCATATGTTACATTAAATTCAGCTGTGGCGGCCATCTTGGTCGGAGGTCTGAAATGCCGGACACAATTTTGGAAGGGGACCACCCAAGGATCATTTCAGCAAAGTTTGGTTGAGATTGGCTCAGTAGTTTCAGAGGAGAAGATTTTTTTTTAATTTCATCCCCCCTTTTTTCTAATTTGCATAATCGGTCAAAATCGGCAAAAGTTCAAAGTTCATAATGGTGGCCATCTTGGATGGAGGGCTGGGCTGTCTGACACAATTTTGAAAGGGACCCACCCAGGGACCATCCCTGCCAGGTTTGGTTTAATTTGGTTCAGTGGTTTCAGAGGAGAAGATTTAAATGTGATCTTTTATCAAAATATGCCCAATTTGCATAATCGGTATAAATCGCCTGGAATATATGTTAAACTACTCCTTGCCATGTAGCTGCAGTTAAAATTTTTCTATTTTTTGCTTGGCAGCCATCTTGGTTGGAAGTCGGGATCACCGGACACAATTTTGGAAGGAGGCCATCCAAGGACCATTCCACCAAAGTTTGGTTGCAATTAATTGTCCCAGTGGTTTCTGAGGAGAAGATTAAAATGTGAAATGTTGACGGACGGACGACAGACGACGGACGAAAAGTGATGACTGCCTCAATACTGATCAACATAGCAGAGTATGAAAATGTGAGACGAGGGACAAAAAAAGTGCCAAGATAAACTGATGCCAAATGACATTAAAGCGTATACGACGTTTAACCATAATGCATCAGCAATTTCAGACAAATTAGATTTTCTTCAATTTCTCTAAATTAAGGCAAACTCTTTAACCTAATTAATCTGTTTGAATAGGCTACGATAGTCAGACAAACTTGTCAATAAATTCTTGTGTATACCCAAGAATAAAGACATTGTGTATTCATAGATTTTTTTTTTCCACACGGAAAGTCCATATATATCTTACTATAATTGATTGAATGATTGATGGAAAACTCAAGTAATTAAACGGGAACGATATATTGTACAAACTTATTCCACATATGGTTTGCTCTTAAACCAGAGGCTCTCAAGGGCAGTGTCATCTTAACGCATGGGCACACTGGGCAGTTGCCCGGGGGCCCCACGATCATAGGGGCCCCACATATGTTGTGTATAGCATGTTTTTACTGCTTAAACACTGATTTTGTTGGAAGTACCAATACAATACATGTTTGTTTAATTTTATCGACATTTAGTTTTATTCCTGTGAGTGGTTGTGTAGGTATAGGCACCAGTGTACTGCTTTGCCCGGGGGCCTATAATGCTGTTAAGACGGTCCTGCTCAAGGGCCTGTATCACTCATTGAACAAAAATTCTGAAATTTCTCATCAGATGGTGATGATAAAAAAATAATAGCAAAATAAACAAACAAAATTAATAGCATATACTAAAAACAGAACCAAAAGAGAGTCAATTATTGATAAATTAACCTACAAGGATCATCGACTGATCTTAAGATTAGTCAATTTTTCTTGTTGAATATTTTGAAAAAGGGGTTTTTGGGTATGGAAGAAAAGCACAGACCCTTAGTAAGTCATTTACAAAATCTAATATATAAAGTTATATTCTGCCCTAAGTTATAACAGGTAATAACAAGCAATGTGTGAAGTCTATATCATTTACTTAATATTAATGCTCTTTACTAAAACTGGGTTAAATCTCCTTCAGGCATATAATGTAAATTTAGCTGATTTTGGCTATCAAACTTAAGCCCTTTAATTTGGTTTACTTGTCCCCAATCACTTTTACATTACTTGGCTTTTGACCTTTGAATATGAGCGTACCTGATGAAGGGTATTCAAAAAACATGCTATGTGCACTAAATTAGATAACTACGCTTTTAATAATTAGTGCTATCGAAAAATATAATCATATTACCGAATTTCCAATGCAGGAAATGATACATTCAGTTAGAAATAGAACACGGAAATCAGTTTCTTCAGTTAAAAATGGTCTGCACTCATTTGTATAGATGATCAGTACTAAAGATGTCTACAAAACTAAATAATTAGGCTAAACGAAATAGGTTTCCACGACAACTATTTGCATTCATCAAGTAATGAAGTATACATAGTAAAATACGATCTCATTGCAGTACAACCATTCTATTTTTCTGCATATTTCCGTTTATTCCAAAGCTTGCTCAAATTTATGTAAATGCTGACAATAAGATTAACTAATTCTCTTCTTATCTTTTTTATTCATATGCAATGACGGAAATTTATTAATCACACGTCATTAGAGTTGTCAATTCAACAAATAAATGCTCTGTCTTTTCTGTTAAAGATCTGTCTGTTTCTTTGTATTTGATACTAGTAACTTCATTGTTTTATCTACCGCAGACAATATTAGTACAGTGTCTTAAAATATAAAGTTTGTATATAATGAGGCATAAAAACTGGGATAAAGGTGAAGTTCACAGAGCCTTTCCCCCAGTTTAGCATTAAATAAACATAAACTTTATATTTTAAGACATTACATTAATATTGTGTTTATCCTGCAGAAAAATCATATTAATCCATTGGCATTTATATTTTGAATTAAATAATAAAATTATATAATTATCCCTTGATTGCCCCTTTTGATATTTTTCCGTCAACAGGAATTGTGAGCTGGATTTATAACTAGGTTCCCAAAGTTCAACAGGTAACATGTGGAAGGGGTACCAGAAAAACCTATATTTCGGTCAGTGACAGTATATAACAAAAATTTATCAAGTCAATGCAATTTAGCTGCTCAAATAGAACAAGTGCAGGACAAAGCAAATTTATTCAGTCAATGCAGTTTTACAGGTCAAACGGAACAAGTGCAGGATATTAAAAAAAAAGATGACCTTCTTTTTTATTTTTTGCTTCTTCTCTTAGTCTACATTACATTTCTTATTCACTATGATTTTTCATAAAACAAACTTCCACAATAAAATGTTGGGGTTTTTTTTGCATGTAAACAACAACAAAACGTAGAAAGAAAAAAAACATTGCATGTAAACAACAACAATAATAAATCGTAGAAAAGTAAATTGTAAGAAAATTGTGTGAAGTAATCAAAGCAACACTATAGGAGTAATTATTGACACAGAATACTTAAGAGTTTACCCTCGTTATAGCATAAATTCCCTATACAAATTGATAGCCGTCAAGCAGAATAATCTGGATTAAAACTATGGGGAAATATAAGGGAGCAATATTGTAAACAAATGAATTTAATCAAACATGTTTTTATTCCTATTGAAAAACGTAACGTTGATGAATGGAAAGAGGCTTGGCCTGAAAATTTATCACATTATTTTGACATGCTTTGGTTATTAGATGAATGTTATATAGAGTATTGTTTTTATCGAATGTAAGAAAACTCTGAAGATACCAAAGGGGTAATAATTAATAAGAAGTCGTAAATCGAAGGACGGGCAATATAATGGTGGAAATAAATAGGACGAAAGAACAAACAATTCTCCGGAAGGGTAAGCAGTTCCTGCTTCACTAGTGGTACTGTTGTGCTATTGTTGTTACAAACCCAGGAATAAGTGAATGAAATTGGGAAATGATGGCATTGTAATAATGACAAATCCATTGTGGCGAGACATGGATGATTCTGAAGGACCATCAAACAAATCTTATTGATTTTGACCTGATTATTGTGATATTTTTTAAATAAGCTATAAGCATATAAGACATATATGACACATTTTTTTATATGAAATGGAATGAATTTTCATTTGATCTCTCAATCAACAGAAACTGTAATCTTGATGTGTTAAGACACCTTCTGTGCATGATGTTTTAGTGAATGTACCTATAGCAATTGTTATGCCATTAAATCTTGCTTCAAAGGGATGCTGTGTCATTCAATCATACCAACATTACTGGTGGAGGAAAACTGAGTACCCGGAGAAAACTACAGACCGCTGCAAGTCACTGACAATCTTCATCACATAATGTTGTATCAAGTACACCTCGCCTGAGCGGAATTCGAACTCACAACGTTAGTGGTGTCTAATAGATAGGAAATCTCAAATTTCATACTGAGTAGGCATGGCATATGTGTGGAAAAGAAAGTGTGTTATGTAAAAACAATACTTTATCTGTATGTGCTTGTCTGTACTAGATTGTTCTGTAACATAAGACAAACTCATTTAACTAGTTCGGTAATCTACAGCAGGTGGAACAATTCAATTATGATTTCATTTGAACTTCTACAACACCAGAGGCGGTCTTAAGTGGTTCAAATACATGCTCTCCTCTTTTCTGGCCATATTGGGAATATGATCATGTCGTAAAACAATTTAACACATGTAAGCCGAATTTCCATTACCAGATTGAATTACTCATAAATTGGTGTCATGTAATTGATTTAAGACGCACTTACTGGCACAGTGGCCACATGTATAATTTATTAGTATATGTCTATGTCCCATGTTTGTCAAAGTTTTATTGAATTTTCTCATTTATCAGCTTTTGTAACTTGAGACGGATTTTTACCATTGGTGATTATCAAGAATGACTACTAATTGCTAACACGCTGATTTAATTACACGAAACCTGTAAATGTCAACCTTGAATTAAAATAGTTTACTGGCTTAATAGGTATAACTAAATAATGTTAAACAAAATCTTGCCTCATAATAGGTTAGGATATAGGTTCAAAAGCATTTCAGTACGGTCAGTTCTATTGATTGAAGACACCCGAATGCCTGCCCCATAATACCCCGAAACAGTCATGTAGCAATTGATATAAAAATGTTTGTCATTGACTTGAAACAAGTTTGTACATGTCTGCGAGTCCCCTCGCTTCCTTTATCACTAAAAAGAGGCATTAAATATTCAAACATCACCAACCCAACCCATCGTAGGTAAAAACAATTCGGTACTCTCCACTCAACATTCGTGGGTCAATTTCAATGAAAACCATTATTTTGGGATTGTCCCGTTACTGATCATCTATTTCACAGTTTCCATAACAACATTCATATCTCCTATTAGCCTCATTTAACACTGCATTGTCGTTTCTGTTTTGTTTAAGTTATCTATTTGACAATTCTATTATAATGATAATAGTCATGTTATAAACAGAAAATATTATGGAATTCTCCCTCAAGAATAGTTCCCTCTTAAGAAGTCCATAATAGCATAATGTTATGAGACGTTTTCTTTTTGATAACGTCTGCAATGGTGTTCTGTCAATTAATAAAGATAAAGAGAGAACAACGAAAATATATGCATGCCTGTCTGAGAATTAGTTAGTGTATCCAATAACGTCTGCAATGGTGTTCGACCAAAAACAGCTGAAACCTAAATTTAGACACCAAATATTAAAGACTAGACGAAACAAGGTATGGCTACCTTACCTATACCTGAGCACATCGCAATTCTACTGTCAATACAAAAAAAAAACAATAACAAATATTATTATTGCTGATTCTAGCATAATGCAAATATTATTTATGTAACAATATAGCATTATACCATGTTACATAAATAATACATTTCTCTGACGTCACACTATTGTTCGAACAGTGGCTTATTTTTAAGAATCTACAGTTTATTCTTTTGTTCTTGAATATATGAACCTTTTACTGTTTTAGGCTTAAAAACGTGATATACAAATGTACATATTTTGGGACTTTTGGGGAATTGAACCACTGTTGTGCTTTTTAAAGTCTGCTTTGACTTTCAAAACTTCCATCTAACCACTCGGCTGCGGTGAACATACTACTATACTCTATAATTAGTATACATGACTCTTGATAGTAAGCTTTGTTAAAAAAAATATCAACAATTTGCTTAAAAAAGCAATTGATCAATATATACAAGACACGATACAAGTACACTGTATTTCAAGTCTGGCATAATTTATGCTCAGAACTGACGAGTATGTGAACTTTTAAAATGTATTCTCACAATACAAAAACAACTAACGAACCGACCGCGAGTAATAACAAATCAGACAGACCACAGGTGAACATTTGGGACAATTGAAAGACCTTGAAATATCTAAATATAAACGATTCTTTTCACTTGAAAGACCTTGAAATATCTCAATATAAACGAGAATCGAAAGCATGAATGCTGATAAAATTTTGTTGTTTTATTTTTGTTAATTGTTGTCTTATTTGACTTTTAAACATTAAAAGTGTAAAAATATAAAATAAAAACACTTTTTGCAGATGGAAATGTATTATGTAAGAGAATACACTTCAACTTGTAGATTGTATTC
Source organism: Bathymodiolus septemdierum (assembly GCA_963383655.1). Classification (NCBI taxonomy): domain Eukaryota; kingdom Metazoa; phylum Mollusca; class Bivalvia; order Mytilida; family Modiolidae; genus Bathymodiolus; species Bathymodiolus septemdierum. Next base: position 79,448,563 of record OY726521.1, read on the forward strand.
TCCATTACATATTAAACTTTTGTTTGTGCCACTAAGACATTTCAAAGACCAAATTGTTTTTCATTGTCAAGATAATTTATATTATTCTTTATTACATACTTAGTTCAAAAAAAGGTATTTTTGTATGACCAATATGACTGGAAGTAAACTGTCTATATTTTCACACCCCGGGAAAATAACCGGTTATTGGATTACTACAAGATCATTTCCATATCGAGGCCTATATTGGCCCGGGTCAATATGGGCCTCGACTTCGTCTCAGGCCAATATGGGTGTCTCTTTTCTAGATGTCGGAAGTACATGTGTATGTAATAAATAGTTTAATACATGGGCATTTCCATATTGGCCTGGTTATCATCCCTCGACCCATATTGGCCCTCGACTGTGTCTCGGGCCAATATGGGGGTCTCGGGATGATAACCAGGTCAATATGGAAATGCCCATGTATTAATCTGTAAATATTAGTAAATTCTATTATAATAGATTTCAACTAAAAGTCATTTTCTGAATTAAAAACGTATTTATCGCTTCAGATTTAATATTCACTGGTGGTAAATGTCACATGTTACTTTTTTAGTAATTTAAAATAGAACATTTCTGATAAAATTCCTGTTCTAAAAAAGTAACATGTGATATTTACTGCCAGTGAATATTAAATCTGAGGCATTGAATTTGTTTTTTTATTCAACATATAGAAAAAAAAAATTTTTGTCTATTAATTCTGTAAATGTGTGGATTAATTGACATTTAAAAACAATTTGGGTTCAGTGAATATCATTTTTTTTTTTCGAAAGTCAATAAATCCACACATTTAGCTCACCAAGTTAATAATTGTATAATATTCAATCGTGACCACGTTAGAAATGTGATGTCACGCAGTGAAATATTTGTTATTTCACTGCACGACACACACACCGGTTATTCTTTCACTTGGATATCTCAGTATTTTACGAGCATCAATATAATAATATTCATTATTCTAAAATGTTCTCCTTGTTCAATTCTTTGTTAATATTGACGCAAATTTGAATAATAAATCTTAATAGTGGTTGCCTTAATATGTTTGATTCAGAGTAAATAGTATTTTCCAGACATAATTTGACGCATGTCTGGTACATTATTTACCATTTAATACAATTATTCATGCAGATACTCTCCATCATAATGATATATTTCACTAATATATTTGTTCTTCAAATAAAATTCATTATCATAATGGATCGAGGTTTTCAAAACAAACTATTCTGTCTCCATCGGACGATTTATGTTGTTCAGCTAGAATCATTATAAAAGTATTCTCATTTAATCTGGTATATTGAAAAAATCATTGTCTTATTGAAGGATAATGAAAAGTTCAAGTTATACAGAGAAATTTATATAGAACAGGGAAATATTTGTATAGTTTTTGTTGCTGTGGAAGTTGACAATGATTACGTAGAATACCTCTTATAAAATATCTCCTCAATAATCCATTTTTACTCCAATTTCTAGTTGCACTAATGAAACACAAAAATGTGCTATAATATACTTTTGATTAAAATTTCTAAATATATTACCTTTGATAACGGGAAAATGCAGTATTAACCATGATATTTATCGCTTTGTTACAGTTTTTGGTCATGACATTATTATTCTGACATCAGGCCTGAAATTATTATGCATTAAACATTTCATACAGAATAAAAATATTATTTTAGCTACCGAAATAAACGTATAAAGTTAAATACACCTCCATATTATTCCACGTACATCAGACATCCTTGCGGTGACAGTTTTAATTTTCTGGTAAATTAAATCTCCCGAAACTGATATCTCAAAAAGATACCATATACATTTCCAAAGGCGTTCATTACAACCCTTTCTTACACCATTTAATTCTTTTCTTGTTTCTTCTAAATTCGTAAATTAAAGATGCATTTAGAAATGAAACCATATTCATTGAAAATAACGAACGAGAATAATAAAGTAATGACCACGCATTTTAACTGTTTCCTTCAATTATCAAAGATTGCTTTTGTGTCGCAGATAAACGGCAATTTTTAGTTAATTTTGTTATTGTTAGTGTACAAACGCTGCATGAATTTATTGTCATCCAATTACAGAGATTTAAACAGCAATACATTTGTTTCAATTATTGCAGAATTAACAAGTGGATGGCAAAACACTAACAAATAATCAATGGGAATGCTAAAAGAAATGGAATTAGGAATGAATTAGAACCAGTTAGTTCCCATATTATGATTTACTATCATTCCCACTCGTAATGAAGCAATATATTACTACCGATACCTCGGTACACATGTCATATGCAGATGCTAACTCTAACTTTAAACGTCATTACTTGGTACACATGTGTCATATGCAGATGCTAACTCTATCTGTATGTGTCATTACTCGTCACATGATATTGGTAAAAGAATTTCATTGGCATGCATCATGCAAATATGGCCCAAGAAAATCGTAATAATTCAATTGTTTTCATACTTAAGGTTGTGCCTCATGAATTGTATTTGCACTTTTGTTTAAGACATTATTTATTTCATTATTATACTCACGTGGACATGTGGGCACTTAATATATTAATCTACTTGTTTCTGTCTCTTATCTGACAATAACGGAATAGTCATGTGACAATCCTTGGAAAACAAACTTCGGGAAAACAAACATAAGTATGCATCAATGCAACCACACTGGACGTGAAATGGTATTATATCAGGAACCTTTTTTGTGGAGATTATATGTAGATAATTCCTTCAAAATTACTGTAAACAGAAGACTGACTTCTGAGGTATTTATCACATATAATTATGTCATCCAGAAACTATTATGCCACATGGTGATCATTATTTTTTATGAGAAAAAATGTTGAATAATATACAGTCAAACATACCATAAAGGGCACCTCAATATAACAAATCACTGTCTATAAAGGGCACCTCAATATAACAAATCACTGTCTATAAAGGGCACCTCTATATAACAAATCACTGTCTATAAAGGGCACCTCAATATAACAAATCACTGTCTATAAAGGGCACCTCAATATAACAAATCACTGTCTATAAAGGGCACCTCTATATAACAAATCATTGTCTATAAAGGGCACCTCAATATAACAAATCACTGTCTATAAAGGGCACCTCTATATAACAAATCACTGTCTATAAAGGGCACCTCTACATAACAAATCACTGTCTATAAAGGGCACCTCTATATAACAAATCAGTCTATAAAGGGCACCTCTATATAACAAATCACTGTTTATAAAGGGCACCTCTATATAACAAATCAGTCTATAAAGGGCACCTCTATATAACAAATCACTGTTTATAAAGGGCACCTCTATATAACAAATCAGTCTATAAAGTGCACCTCTATATAACAAATCACTGTCTATAAAGGGCACCTCTATATAACAAATCACTGTCTATAAAGGGCACCTCTATATAACCAATTGTTGTCTAAAAAGGACAGTATAATTTTCCCAATTAAATAATTGTGCATTTAATTTGAACCTGTATATAAAAGGAAACTGTTCATAAAGGGCACGTCTTCAAGTTCCTTTATATACAGTTTTGACTATATTTTGCAAATATAAAAACTAAAAGTATGGGCCTTTGAACGAAGTTCATCCTTTTAGAAGACAATTTTCCCATATTATAAATATTCTTGAAAAATAAAATTTTGAATTTTTAAATATAATAACATTATAACGTTTGTCTGTAAAGGGTTGTGGTGTTTAACGCCAATTTAAACAATATTTCAGTTATATCGGGGCATTCAGTTTTATTGGTAGAGGAAATCGAAGTACCCGGAGAAAACCACCGACCTGTATCAAGTCACTGACAAACTTTATCACATAATGTTGTCTCGAACACCTCACCTGAGAGGGATTCGAACTCTCAACGTAAGTAGTGATAGGCACGGATTGCATAGGTAGTGGTAAATCCAACTACCATAAGATCACGACGACGACGGTCCCTTTGTCTGTATACAGCAATGGTTTTCTCCTTAACAATAAGAATAAACATCTATTAGAGATCAGTCTATAATCAATCTACTTTTTTTTATCCGATTTGTTGACACGATCTGTTGTCACGTTAATGCACCTATATTAATCACATAACACAAACCAAATGACAATTATTTCCTGATAACTATAAAACTAGGCTTAACTCAAAAACTACTACAGGCAATTGATTTGAACGATCAATACTATATTGGGTGTTGAAGAATCGACTGGCAAATTTCTTAAAATTGTATTATTTCTCTTAATCAGAAACTGGTATTAGCAACAAGATATTGAAGTATATATAAGTCTTCTGGACATTAGACGCCTCCGTCTGAGTATGTTCTTTATGAATATACCATCGGTGATATTTCCGCGAGGAAAAATATTTTTTAGAAAGATCATCCCAAAGTTAAACTTTTATACAATATTTGGGTTAGGGTTATGGTGTTTAACGCCACTTTCAACAATCTTTCAGCTATATCGCGGTGGTCAGTTTTATTGGTGGAGGAAACCCGGAGTACCTAGAGAAAACCACCGACCTGTCGCAAGTCACTGACAAACTTTATCACATAATGTTGTATCGAGTACACCTCGCCCAAACAGGGTTTCGAACTGACAACTTTAGTGGTGATAGGCACTAATTGCACGTAAATCCAACTATCATACGATCATGACCACGACAGCCCCCTATAAGAATTAATTTGATTTCATGTGTTTACTTCATTGATCAAACATGATTTGATTTTGAGCTTACCTGATGAAGGCTTTACAAGAAACATGTCATGTACACTAAATTTGATATCTACGTTGTTATTGGGGGAAAAAAACAACACCTAAATAATTATGGTTCAACAGAAGTTATTTATGCAATTTTATGCATAAAAAAAACTTAATTTTCATCATCAGTAAATTTGGAAAAATAAGTGAAAAATTCCATAAAAACCTTGCATAAATGTTCAACGAGTCATTATCATGTAACCAAGGTTAAATTTGAATACAAATAAAAACAGCATGCAGGTGAGGTGATGCTGTCACCAATGAATTTCAAGGGGACAATGGACAAAGGATATACACCAAATGATGGTGAAAGCTCATATGATCATTTGAGTCAAGTATGCTAAAAATAGGAGACAATATTTCATGCTTATACAAGCTACATCAAAATGTCCTATAATTATTTGGGTGAAGTCCTCTCAAAATAGGGTCCCGGGTGGCTCAATGAGTTAGGTAGTTGGGTTACCTAACAACTCGTACAAGCCTATCTCCAAAACGGCATGGGTACGCGCCCAGCTTTGTAAATTACAAAAAAAGGGTCCACTCGACTCGCAGCCGCAAGTGATAAAGGTTACCAGTTGCTTGCCCATGGTCGGTGGTTCTCTCTGGATACTCCGGCTTCTTCCACCACTAAAACTGGTCGCCATGATATAGCTGAAATATTGCTGAAAGTGGCATTAAACACCAAAAAAATATATAAAAACAGTGGAGACACCATTTCATGCCTATACAATCTACATCAAAATGTCCAATAAATATATTTTGTACTTTGTGTATAAAAAAATTAATTAAAACTGCTTTATTTGTTATTGCTTTTCTGACATAATATCAGACGAGTAGTCCGGACATGTCTGACATTTAATTTAATTTAGTATGTATCAGAAACAGAACAACTTTATATTGGCAATTCAAATTGTTACAGGATTAGGGTCACAGGTTTCTGAGCCTCGAGGATTCAGAATGTGGGTGCTTAATTCCGTTTTCAAAAACATTTCAGTGATATCGTGGCTGTTTTCGTTTTATCAGTGGAACAAACAGATTACCACGAGAAAACCAACAAAATAGGCAAGTCAATGGCAAACTTTAATCATCACATTAAAATAACTTGACCGGAATGGAATTCACAACATTGGTGCTGATAGGTTGAAGTAAAGTACCATACAATCATGGCCATGATGGCCCCCTCTAATTGCTCAAATAATTTTGATAAACTACATATTATTATGATTCTAGATTTTCCATTAGCAAGCAATATTTCACAATTGACCGTCCATCACACCAACTCATAAATACAATTAGAGTGTGAATGTACTTTTCCATCATGAGTGAAATATTTTTGATAATCGAAAATAAAAATTAGTTATATAGAATAAAGGGCATTTTGTTTTCGATACTGTCTTTATCAGGACCATTATCTGGCGAACCCGGATATGTGTATTCAATCACATTTTAAGATAAAATCATCATCACATGCTGCGAGAAACATAATACCATCAAATAATGGTCTAGGCGTAAAAAAGATTGTCATTTTCCTGGTTACTGTGGGTAGTACTTTGTTTATGTTGAATCTTAGTACATTTTTAGTAGCTAGTGTATATGGCAAATAGAACATCAAGACATCTAGATTTTTTTAGTTGATCATCTTAAAATAGTTCATGTTGCATGTATTTTTATAGATTTTCGTATAGCAGACGATTTCCTCATGGAAATCTCGCCAAGATGTAGTGTAATTAATAGGAATTTACTGTGGAAACAAAGTGAATTATATTAATTTATCTTTTCTTCAAATTTAATTGAATATTTCATTGCAAACAACCGTATTTTACAATTTACTTCCCGAAACAGCATGACAATGTTTTCATTAGTGACGACCGACATTGACCTAGCATGATTGCGTCACAGTACATATCCTTCCGCGTTGGTCAGCGCATGTCAAATGATGAACTGACCCAATAAATTTCTGATATGGTCTAATACGTCGACCCTAGCTTTATCTATCGGCACACTTCAAAGGAATGCGGCACAAATTACCGATAAATATAGAATAAAGGGCATTTTGTTTTTAATACTGTCTTTATCAGGACCATTATCTGGCGAACCCGATAGGGTGAGCCAGATGATTGTCCTGATAAAAAGAGTATCGAATACAAATAGCCCTTTATTTTGTTTATCGATAATTTACATATAAAAATCATTAAAACGTTAGAAAAAAATATTTTTTTGCAGTTACAGAAAAGATTTCGGATCTAAACTCTATTTATTTCCATGCAAAAACTATTCTTTTTTGGGACTATTTTTTTTTTAGCGTATTTTGGTTTGTGAAGCGTCATTCATTCAAACCGTGTGTGCTACATTTTCAGTTGAACTATGAATGTGATCTTGCCAAGATGTAATGTAATTAATAGGGATTTATCATGGAAACAGTGAATTATATTAATTTATTTTTTCTACAAATTCAATTGAATATTTCATTGCAAACAACCGCATTTTACAATTTACTTCCCGAAACATCGTGACATCATTGTTTTCATTAGCGACGATCGAAATTGACCTAGAACGATTGCATCACAGTACATATCCTTCCGCGTTGGTCAGCGCATGTCAAATGATGAACTGACCCAATAAATTTCTGATATGGTCTAGTATGTCGACCCTAGCTTTATCTATCCGCACACTTCAAAAGAATGCGGCACAAATTACCAATAAATGCTGTTTATTATCTAGAATTTCACATTGTTTCTGACTCATAAAATATTAAAAACAAACGAATTAATTGCATTGTCATTTGCAACCAACAATGGTTTTGTAATTGTGACGACATTGGAAAATATGTACCTTGACGTCATGGCAACAAGTTGTTGTTATTTCACCTGTGAAATTTTAGTCTTATTTCAATGAAAAATTTCGGTATTTCATCGACATATCTATAATAGGAAATGCTTTATGTTGTATTTTCTCCATATTATTAGGTCACCATATCTATTGGATATCAATACTGAATTTCATCGGCGGTAAAATATTCTTGTGCACTGTAACCGAAGGCATGTCAAATTTAAAATGTTTAATAGGTCGATATAAGTGAACATGAACAAAATAAAAACGTAGATATCAAATTTAGTGCGTTTCTGGAATAACCTTCATCGGGGACGATCAAAGTCGAAACGTTGGAAAGCCAAAGTTGAAAATCCATCCGCAATTCAGATCAAATTAAAAGCTTACGAAGTGTTTTAAAAGTGTTCTTCGCCTTAAGTGCATTCGTTCAGTACCGTGTACGTGATACATTTATTATAGATTTGGACAACAAACCAGAACTGACGATAAATTGTAGAACCAAGAATTTCCTTTTAATTTTGTCCTATCTGCAATAGTTTGCACTTTTTGATCTTCATCAAAGGCTAATAATACCACAAATCTTTTGATACAAGTTATATCATCATCGGTATAGTGTGATGGATATTTCACTATTTATATTGCTGGTATTTAACTGTTACATCCGACAGCAGTGCGTTCTACTCCCTTTCTATTGAAATATTAATCTAAAAAAAAAATGAGTGCGTGGTAAGTCATGTCTAAAAATCTTTCTGACATTTATAGAAATGCTTCCTGTCATCTTTGACAAATCACGACAACTCAGAGCGCAATTACGTAATTACCCTCAACAATATTTTCTAAGAACAATTAAATAAATGTGCGATGTTACTGACATTGATATTGAAATTAGAATATAAACAATTACATTATTTTATGAATTAGCTTTTGCTCTCGTTTTCAGATACATCTTTAAGGTGAAAAAGATAAGACCATTTCTTTTTCATGAACACTTGAGTTATATTTGTATTTGTATTATAATAATCGTTAGAGAAAATAACAAATCCAGAGGCACAGGCAACTTTGGAATGAAAATAAACGAACCAAAACACACAACACAGAAAACTCAAATTATGAGCAACATGGATCCCATCAAAATACCGGGAGTAAAGGAAAGAACATGGATCCCATCAAAATACCGGGAGTAAAGGAAAGAACAACATGGATCCCATCAAAATACCGGGAGTAAAGGAAAGAACAACATGGATCCCATCAAAATACCTGGAGTAAAGGAAAGAACAACATGGATCCCATTAAAATACCGGGAGTAAAGGAAAGAACATGGATCCCATCAAAATACCGGGAGTAAAGGAAAGAACAACATGGATCCCATCAAAATACCTGGAGTAAAGGAAAGAACAACATGGATCCCATCAAAATACCTGGAGTAAAGGAAAGAACAACATGGATCCCATCAAAATACCTGGAGTAAAGGAAAGAACAACATGGATCCCATCAAAATACCGGGAGTAAAGGAAAGAACAACATGGATCCCATCAAAATACCAGGAGTAAAGGAAAGAACAACATGGATCCCATCAAAATACCGGGAGTAAAGGAAAGAAAAAAAGGTATGTAAAAGAGACAAGATTCATTGCCATTTGCGTATATTGCATAATGGTCAACCAGTTCATGATGACGACCACATCATTTTTTCCGCAATGACTTCAACCTAGGAGCAATGTAGCCTTGTTTTGAGTAGCTTTTGTGATAGCAGCAGATCTCTGTCCAGAAAATCACTGAACATGTAATAGATGAAATGTAAAATCCATTCACTAGTGCTGCTGGAATATTGGTACTGATGAATGGGAATATGACTTCAATTCATTTGTTTTGGTAATCCAAATAATAACTAGTGTTTTAACAATGCAAAACGGAATATTCATCTTCACAGTAACACTTTCAATAAGAAGCCTCTTCTCTTTTTTCATGCTTAACTTTCTTTAAAAGTCACCTTTCTCATAAACAGACTTACATTGTGTTGTGATTTTGTTGGTTATAAATCGGTGCTGCAGAGTTAAATTTACCAAGTGATGAAGAATTCGGTTATCTTAAGTCTATTTGTGGCGACAAAAAATAAATGGTGAAAATACAGAATGCAACAGATGTATGCCCGAAGAACAATCAAATACATAATAAATCTTAAATGCATGTAAAATACATCAAAATCATATCTAACACCCATTTACACCCACTGACAAAAACTTATGCAATAAATAGAATAGTCTAGCTTAATGATTGAATGCATCAAACTCGTCATCAATTCCTCAACCTTTCAAAATGTATGCCACCAATTTATTTAACCAGACAGCCTGTTACAATATGATTATGTAGATATATTAGAATTAATGATGTGTCTGATGGCAAAATAAATACATTTACATAACAATTGTACTATTAGACATAAGAGTACATTTATTTGTATTTTAAATTAGTGAGTAATACTTCCATCATGTACGCTATGTCATCGACAAATTTCTATTAATACTTCTATCATGTACGCTATGTCATCGACAAATTTCTATTAATACTTCCATCGTGTACGCTATGTCATTGACAAATTTCTATTAATACTTCCATCGTGTACGCTATGTCATTGACAAATTTCTATTAATACTTCCATCGTGTACGCTATGTCATTGACAAATTTCTATTAATACTTCCATCATGTATGCTATGTCATTGACAAATTTCTATTAATATTTATATCATGTATGCTATGTCATTGACAAATTTCTATTAATATTTCCATCATGTATGCTATGTCATTGACAAATTTCTATTAATACTTCCATCATGTACGTTATGTTATTGACAAATTTCTATTAATACTTCTATCATGTATGCTATGTCATTGACAAATTTCTATTAATACTTCTATCATGTATGCTATGTCATTGACAAATTTCTATTAATACTTCCATCATGTATGCTATGTCATTGACAAATTTCTATTAATACTTCTATCATGTACGCTATGTCATTGACAAATTTCTATTTATACTTCTATCATGTACGTTATGTCATTGACAAATTTCTATATTCCCCTCCAAATGATTGGAGCACATCTCTTAAATAGACAATATCATGTGAGAAAAGGTTTGAAGATCTCAAAGTGGTCAGAAGCTGTAAATCGAAGAAGAAAGAGGACAGACAATGATCCACAAAACAGTAAACAGCAAACTAAAGATTGAGGAACACGAACCCCATAAAAACATCCGGGGTGAACTCAGATGATCCGGAAGAATACAGACACCAAATAAATCAGAAGCCATAAATCAAGGGACAGACAATACAATGGCCAATAATAACGGGCAGAATTAGAGAAAGACACAGAAATCTTTCTTATGATTGAGCAACACAATCCCTACTAAAAGCTAGCGGTAAACACAGGTGCTCCAGAAGGATTAACAGTTCCTGCTCCATTGAAAATCCAGCTATAAATGCAGGAATGACTTTTCAGCCAAGTTGTTTTTGAAAATTATCATTTAATTAATAAATGATCAACTGGTTTTAATCTTCAATTCTGATTATCATATAAAGGTAAATTTCTATTAGCATTTGAGTATTAATTAATATAGTCTGGTTTTAATCATATCAAGGAAACGAAAAGTTTGTAATTTTTTCATATACATTTTCTCAATCTGGAAGCTGGTATATCTAGACTGAGATTTTAACACTACACAACTGACAAAGTGAATATGAGCTGGACAGCAAATTATTTTATAATATGATGAAAACATTCACCCACGCACATTTTTTTCTGGTTATAATGACACAGAAGAGGATATTTTCCCCAAAGCTAGATCCTCAAATTCGAATTCTGCATTACTATATAATAAACGCTAGTCGGAGTGCGATTAATTGTATGTAGAATATGCCTTCATGTAAATATCTAGACATGAAATAAACTATTTTATTAAGAACAAAGTTAACCATTTTAGAGAAAAAACACACAAAAAAACAAAAAACAAAAAAAAGCAAAACAAAATAACATCTGCTAGCATTTTCCATACTTGCAATTTTACCAATAAATGAATTTTTACCACAACAGCGGAAATAGAGCCTTTAAATGCTACCAGCATTTATTTTCTTGTATATAGATTAAGATTGGTACCACCTGATCATGTGATAATTAAATTGTTCTTCACAGATATGCTATAATCAAACTTACTTCCGACACAGGCATAACCAGTGCCTGCCACAATAAGGCGGCACATTTGCTCATGGATTATGTTAAATATCAACTAAAACTAAATCAATACAAGATTGCTATGCCATAGCCAATGTCCCCCACCTATTTACATAGATCTATGTATAAATTACTTTTATTAGTTCCTATGACTGAAATGGACTAATCTTTAAAGAAGCTTCTAAATTTTGATTGGCAGATTGACAGTCAAACAGAGAAGACAAATACCCTGTATTGATGAGTGGATTTCAAGGAATTGCAGAATAACAAATTTGAATAGCAAACAAAATAATGAAAAAGTTCCATGTTTTTGTAACAATCATTCAAACTATTTAAAACAGCAGGTGCTCATCTCCATACACTATTTTTATGTCCCTAAAATTTAATTGGATTCTACAAAATTAAACGTAAATAACTCACCATTTTCAAACTGCTTTTGTCACTATCACATTCCTCATGTGGGAAAAACCCTACATATCAAATTTCGTTGAAATTGGAGCACTTCGAAATTTTACGCATTTTGGCTGCCAAAATGACCTTCATTTTGAAATCGCATTGGTCACGATCACATTCCTCTAAAAACCCCCTAAATATCAATTTCCTTTGTAATTGGAGCATTGAAGCACTTCCATATTGAAAATAGCTGTCATTGCAGCCATTATGGTGGCCATTTTTAAATCGCATTTGCCCAATTTCGATCTTAAGCTAGAGATTCCTAATATAATGCTTGTGTGTAAGTTTGAAATAAATTGGTCAACAAATAAAATCTTAGAGCACTTACAACATATCTCGGACGGACGGACTGACAGATGCACTGACGGACGGACGCCAGGCATTTCTATATCCCCCGCTCCGCTTTGCGGGGGCGGGGGACAATAAATTGACAAAGGCAAAATGTAAGCAGAACAAAACAACAAACATCATGTAGCGCATCAAGTACACATATATGTATGTAATTTCGTGTCATTACATCATGAGATGAAAAATGCTCGTTGACATCAAAATGCATTGCTGCTGTTGTTTTCATGTAAAAAAGGGATACTTTTTGCGAAATCCCCTCCCTTTGACATACTATCCGAATTGCATTTTTTGGGGTATTTTTTCAACTTAATGGTATTTTACTTTTCTATTAACGACAGCAGCATGAAATTAATGTCAAATTTATTATATTGGACATATCAAACGATGTTCGGTTCGTCTTTACCTCCGGTTGTTTGTAGGAGGGTTAATATGTTTTATTTACGTTATTTGTGTTGTTAGCATAGAGTGGTGTACATGTCCAACACATATTGTGTTGTGTTTTTGTTTTGTATTTCTTCGTCTTGTGTACTTATCTTGCCAGTTTCTCTGTATTGTCCATTTTTTATTGCCCCATTAGGTGTTCTTTAACGTTTATTCAGAACAGGATACCCACTATCGAGAGATATTTGCAAAATAAATGAAATAGGCAAATGCTAGGCTAGTCATGTACTTTTAAATTCATATGACAAGAATTTGTCTCATTTCGTTTACGTTATGACATGCATAATCCAATACCAGAAATAACACGAGAGAAACTGTTCAATCATGCATTGGTAAAGATAATTATAAAGCTGAAACAATCCAATAAGATCTTTATTTTGCTCTCTTTACACTATCCTGATAGATATCTATCAAGTTCATTCAAGATACTTAGTAAAGTAAGCAGACAACGTTACACCATCAGACAAAACAGAAACAAAATAAATGGCATTATACAACGATCACATCTGGGGACGTAAGCAGATTTAACATGTCTTCCTAATAAAGATTTTGTTTACAATGATCTAAATTTCAATTATGTCTCGACTGTTTCTAAAAATAGACGAGACATGGCAAAGTACCCTATATTAAATTCATTCTCCAATACATTACGTAAAACGGTTGGCTTCAGACTTAAGTACTCTTAAGGCATAAAATGCAGCTAAAATAAAGTAATCTATGTTAAAATGTCATACAGAATAGTGATTGATTGTTGTTTAATGCCAAGTGAGCAATTTTCCAGCTATATCATGGTCAGAACAAGTTAGACTTTGACACGATGGTGATGATGATGACAATGATGATGATGTCCGCTTTGAACTAGAACAACAATCTTACAGATAGATTTTTATAGTGCTAGCTCACTATAACAACATTCCGTGGGTAGACTTGTCGCTCCACTCAGACATATTATCCAGAGACAGAGCCAGCCAGTCTTTGCTCTTACTCCTTATTGGTACGAGCTCAGGAAAGAAGCAGCTAATAGAAATTTCAGTCTGTGGTGTAACCCGACCAGAGGAGAGCCACTAGTAGCCTCTGGCTGTATGTAATCCTCATGAAATAAATAAAGAATTAAATTAACCTGACCGATACAGTTGTCATAGAATGGCCATTTTATCTTACAAAATGTCTGACAAATGACACTTCCAATTGATTTTTTATTAAAAAAGATGTCACAGTACCAAATTTTTTCAAAAAATTATTCATGACCAGATATTCATTGATTTGAAGTACATCATTACTTAACAATATTTTCTCAAGTTCACATAAATGCTATAAATTGAATTCATTCCACATTCAATGTCATTTTAGTATTCAATTTCCAGGTCACATTATTTCATTAATTCTTGTAAATATTATTGCCTATGTGTATTTGCAATAAAAAGCCTGTGCAATAAATAAAATATCTACTTGGGTGCTTCTAGACATAATAGTTAAGATTTCTACAAATTTAACAATAATCTTTAAAGATCTGCTGTAATCTAACTTTCAATTTTCAAGTGGATACACATGTAGGTAAATCAGCAAATTATTTTTTTTCTTTCAAATATCAGGAAAAAAGCATGCAAAAAAACTGAAAATAGCAAAAAAATGTTCTTGGAATTTTTTGGTAGCGTGTGGTTCTGATTGATTAGTCGCAATACAGCAAACCAAATTATTTTTTTAACATTGAGGTATTTTTTTTTCATTTGATTACAAATGACCTTATATACTACTTAAAAGTACTATGAAAGGTCTTCTGCTACAAGGTCATGATATTCTAGACATGGGAGCTACAACTTAAAGATGGTAAAGTGATTAATGGATTCCAATTCCTTCCTTCTTATTTAAAATCATACAATGCAATTTCACACAAAACACTTCCGAGTTAATACGGTTGTTTCGAATCATGTCAATTCCGACCACGTTCCGTCTTTTTCTTGTCTTAACGTCTGAACAAATCGGCAGGCGAGTTCCGGTGTTTACGCTATTACTGTGACAACGTCAGCATATCATAGTCGTAGATGCGGTAGATTATAAGTAATTGTAATATGGAGACGCCAATGAAACGGCTGAATAAATACTGGTGTTCGTACCCACTATCTGTCTGATATCAGAAATATCTACATAAAGGCAAATCGTTTTCCTTTCATGATGCTGACAGCCGCAAATAAAGAAAGAAAACAAATTTAATTTTAAAGAAGTATTTGTCTCTGCATTGAAGTCTTTGATACAAATAAAATAATTTAATTGATATCTGTCTTTTACAGAAAATGTTAAGATTTTTTTAAGTTGAGGATCGAACGTTAAAACGGCACAAATCGATTGAAGTTTTTGTTGTGTACATTGACACCGGAAGTTCAATGTCGATTAGTCCATCGAAATCACGTGATCTGGCGGACGAAAATAACAAAATTTTGACGGAATGGAAATGATTCGAAACAACAGTATGCTTTCACAGACGTAGATGCAGTAGATAAGGCTTGCTTACATATATAGCTATAAAAATGTCCGCTACATATATACTGATCTTACTTTATTCTTTGGAGAACTATAACCGGGATTATATAGATAATTAGCAAAATAAAACCTGGTCTTATACGACCTCTATATCGTCTTGTACATCTTTTACGATCTCTATATCGACCTCTATGCCGTCTTATACATCTTTTACGATCTCTATATCGCAACGTTTGTCTGACATTTATCTAACTGGTTGTAATCACGTACTTAAAGGAATATTACCCTACCAAAAGACATCAACCACACAATCAAGTAATAAATTATCTTACAAAACATCAACTTGTAGATATTTTATCAAGATAAAAATGTGTTGCTTATCTCTGTAATGATGTGTCTAGTAACCAGAAACATATATAAACTCCATGATGAAAGCAGAACTATGGACTAAATTCAATTAATATTTCCTGACGTAATTGCCTACTATTGACTATAATTGATGGACTCTGTGGCTGCTTACATAAGAAACTCATGAACAATTTGTGTGTTAACTGAATTTGCATGATAATAATAAAGGCAATTTCATGAATGTACTTAATCTGAAAGATCGTCATTTATTTTCCATCTAAAACCTATTTTGTCATACTTTTTCACTATCACATTTTTTTGGAATTAAAAAGTTTCAATTTAATTTTTATCATTTTTGTTTTTATTTTTATTTTCTTATTTTTTTTATTATTACTACTACTTTAATGAAGATTTTGTTAAAAAAATGTAAGAATGTGTTCATAGAACACCGATGCCTCCACTTCCAGCTAAAGTAAACAGGTATTTTTCGGCAAATCAACAGTCATAACTACAAAAACTTTGCCTTTCCGCAATGATTCCTGACCTTTTTTATAAATTTGAAATGATTTGCTTACAGGAATTTAAGCGATTGAGCAGTAATAAACCAAATGTGGGACGCACAGATATATTGACAGACAGACAGGGGTAAAACCTAATTACCCTGAGGCCAAGTGGTGGGGGCATAAAAATAGTACCGGAATAAACCATACCATATAATATATATTAACCTCAGAAATTTGTAAAAAATTACCTTTTGATGCTCAAACACATTTTTTATTATCAAATTATATATAAATCAACACAAAATAGAAATCGTTAAAAGATATGTATAAAATCGATCAGATGCATTTACTAAAACACTACTGACATTGTGGTTAACAAATTACAACTAATTACAGTTTAACTTCGGTAGCTCGAACTTAAGGGGACCGTTAAAATATATTCGAGCAATCAGAAGTTCGAGCCACCGAACATCGATCGATCATTAAAAAATGTTTCTATGTCGTATCAACCCTGTTTCTCAGTTTTGAAAATTATTGAAAACCTGTTTCCATACAGCTACATGAGTATAATTCAAATTGCTACAATATGTGTATCTGAATAAAATGTATTCTCTGTTATCATGGTTATATCATGTGTTATGGGTTTTTCTTAAATCACAGCCTTTAATAGTATCTCACAATCAGATCAACAACAGTCTGTGCCAAATGCTGTGATGGTCCCGACCAACATTATAGGACATCGGTCCACTGTTTTGGTCATCATTACCGGTCTGAATGTCTGGTAAACATTACAGCAAAATCGAGGAAATGATGACGATCTGGTGGAGGGAGAAATTCTAGAACGAATAGAACAGTTATTTGACTATTCAGACAAAGATGTTGATGAATTTTGTGAGAACTACGTTGGAGAGGAGAACAACTAGGAGGCTGTTTTCTCCTTCGCCTGTGCCTGATTTAGAATCTTTATTTTCGTACAACTGAAATAAAAAAATAACTATTCACTCACATAATATCCATTTTTTTTCTGCCAGAAAAAACCTACAAGACTGTCTGAACGAATGTCAGACAGGGGCTCTGACAATTTGGCACAGACTGCAACAAGGTCACAATTGATGACGATTACACATTTATGAAATGTAGCGGAATGAACTTACTAGAAACAAAACAAAACAAATTGTAAACAAATGTAGGTCTATAGTATTATGCTGACATAAGAGTTAATAATAAATAACTGAGTAAATAAAATTATTATGCTGTTAAAAAAATAAAATAAAAAATAACTGTTCAACTTTTAAACATGATGATATTTCTTAGAATGTTATACAACTTCATTATGGAAAAATGAAAACATGTTTCTCTTTCATTATAATTCTTCAAAGAATCGGCAAAAAAACTTTTGATTTGCCAAAAATTTTGAGTATGGCAACAAAACATTTTTCAATTAAAGTTCACTGAATTAAATGACTAATTAACACAAAGTATGACAGTTTATTCCTCAAACGGCAATCGCTAAGTAAACAATTATCTGTCGGTAATCTGAAAAATATCACACCTTGTAAGCGCATTTATCCATAACATACCACTGTCCATTAAATTGCAATGTTCGAGTTTGCCATGGTAAAATTCGTGATTTTATTATTGATGGGACCATTTACTGAGTTTGCCTGTTCGAGGTATAAGTGTTCAAGCGAAAGGTGTATCTTTTATTTAAAAATATAACGAAATTGACGGGACATTCACATCAGTTCGAGCCATCCATGGTGTTCAACCGATCCGAGTTCGACCTACCGAAGCTTAACTGTACATATAAATAATAAATACACGACAAACTCCACCTCTTTACTTTCTCTAACAAAGAATTTCGAACCCTTAAGGGTCAGGGTGAAAACTTAGCATTAATGTTGTAGTTGCCAGCTGGGCTACCTAAAATAACATTTTCAGTAGCTCAACAAAAATTAATATGGCACAATAACAGACTTCACTCAAGAACTTTCTGCTGAGATATTGAGCCCCTGCTGAATGTTATTTTATCTCTACAGGTTATTGTGGGATTCTCCACTCAAGAACTTTCTGCTGAGATACTGAGCCCCTGCTGAATGTTATTTTATCCCTACAGGTTATTGTGGGATTCTCCACTCAAGAACTTTCTGCTGAGATACTGAGCCTCTGCTGAATGTTATTTTATCCCTACAGGTTATTGTGGGATTCTCCATGTTCAAACTTTTTGTTATTTATTATCTTTTCTATATTCATTTGTATCTTGGTCGTTCCTTAAATTACCCGAAGATAACTTCTGTCTTGGGTACCAACTAAGTGGTTATCTTTCAACAATAGTATTGACTACTTAGTAATTTAGTATAAAAATGTTTTATATACAAGCTATGTACAAATTTTGCACATATCATATCCGAAGATATACAATATATGCATATTTGATATGTCAGTATCTTGTGTAGTATCATAAAAATAATCGAAAATAGGAAACAGTACATTAAACAGGTAAAAAAAACGAAGAAAACGGCTCGTAGCCATTGACTGTCCGTAATCCTCGTTAAATAAATAAAGAATTAAATAAAACAGGTAAAAATTTTTAAAAAAATTCACGAAAACCGTAATTCTGATAGTATGTCATAACAATTAAACAGTTACTTCTTTGTGGGATTTTCTTTATGATTTCAAAGTAACTTTTATCTGAACGACTTTCGACACTTCAGTTAAAAATCTTTCTGAAATCACAAAATTATATACTTATGGTTTTATGACTGCACTTTTATAGTATGACAAAATGCTGTCATAATCATGATGTCTGTTTTTTCAATGGCTGTAAAAATTGTGGTGTATATAGGAAGCACTGACACTTTTCTCCATTTTTTCATAGCAAGCAGCCTGTATTATTCTACAGTAATGGGGTGTTGACATACTAGACGGTCACATCAGTGATTTATTTCAAATCTCATCATCTACTCAACAACAATACCATATCATTAACTGAATGTAGTGTGCTGAACTACTATCAAACAGTAACAGAACATACTGTCAAATATTTTTTGAACTTTCAGAGATCAATAGGGACAATAAAAGCCTGTCTACACGATCAAAGCTTTCGTCAAAAAGTCACCATTTTTCAAACTTATATGCTTTTGTTTACATAGATCTTGATTCGAAATATGCTTTGATTGGTCAATTCCCATCAAAGTCTGTCGTGGGTTTCTAAGTCTGTCAAAGTCCATCAAAGTTCTTTAACAAAGTTTTTATTGCAGGTTTACAAGAACTTTGTCAAAGAAAACTTTGACAAAGTTTTTGATGGAAAACTTTGATCGTGTAAAAGGGCCTTAAGACAATTGACCAATTCAGAAATACAACTGCACTATTGTGTAAACATCAAAGCTTATGATGATGCTACTCGGAAAGAAGTCTAATTAAGAACGAGTAAGTAAGAAAACAAACCTCTGAATCTAAGAATACATGGCAGTGTGAAGGTTTTCCATCTCGTCCAGCTCGCCCTATTTCTTGAACGTAACTTTCAAAAGATTTAGGCATATTGTAATGGATCACTCCACGGACATTACTCTTGTCCAAACCCATGCCGAATGCCACTGTTGCCACAACTACTCGCAGTCTACCCGACATAAATGCATTCTGCACTCTTTTCCTAGCGGCTGCTGACAATCCTGCATGGTAACTCTCAGAATCCCAGTAATTGTACTGCTTCTTTCCTCCTGCAAAACAAAGGCATATTATATTGTATTGTATTATATTGTATGGCATCGTATCTTTTTAACACCATGGCAATTTCGTAGTATGGTGTTAAGTAACAATGAAAATAAAAGATAAAAGTGCTTTTTTTCACAACTTCTAACAAATAATATTATCTGCAAACCAGACCTATCACTTTTTCTATTAATAGCGGACATTGTTGTCAATAGGACGAAGAGACAAACAGACAAACCAATGAATTTTACCAATTATCAATATGGAACAGGTGAAGCGAAATAAAATATTTAAAGCTTTCATTAACATTCCTTGTAGGGTCAGAAAATTTTCCCTTGCAGTGGGCCAGCAAAGACCTCCCTAACAAGCTGCTCATTAGTAGCTGCTGCGAGTCATCGTTTTCCTGCAAGGAGCGTGACATTCTCCATGCATGAGACTCATATTCGTCTTATCCTAGGGGCGAGTTGCAATCTTCAAATCACCATTTCTAGAAAGATTGTCGAAAAAACACACAACAGGTTTACAAGAATATTCTTAAGGGGGTAATGCCCCATAACTCTGGAAGAACAAAAGCAAAATTCATCAGAAGGTATTTAGACCTTCAGATCCTCCTTCCTAATAATCTTCCAGTTCCAGGCAAAGTAGACTTAGTGTGTGATATGTTTAGTACCAACGAACAACGATATACCATAAAATGTCCATATAAATTTAAGGGCGTATAAAAGCCCAATCTATAAGATATGAAGTAATGTACCTTAAAAGTTGATATTTATTACATATTTGGTACGAAATATTAAATTTCGTAACACGCATTATTATATATTTCATGTTAAAACACCATTAAAATCAATAAATTTACCCAAAAAATACTATTTATAGTCAGAATTTGAATATTATTTACATTCTGAGTAAAACATAATGCAACATTTATATATAATTGGTTTTTTTCCACATTGTATTTAAACATTTACAAAAAAAAGACATTTCCAATAAACTAATTATTTTTTTTTCTTGAAAACAGAAATCCTAATGATTTAACTGAAGCAATTCAGACAAACAAAATCTTTTCTTTTCTCTTCTAACTTATCATCATCAAAACGATTTACATTTTCAAAGGTTGCATTTCTATTCAATATTTGTCATTGAATCCTTAACAATGTGATTTGTTTGGTCTTTTACAAAAGGTCTAGTCATACGTCAGCATCAATTTCAAGCACTTTGTAAAATAGATGAATACTTATGTACTTATATAACAATAATTTCTTTAAGTGAAGATCAATCAGTTGACAATGAAAACATAAGAGGAAATAAAAACAATATAAAAACAATATAAAAATAACATATAGTTGAGAGGGTGATAGATCAGATTGTTACCCTGAGAAAAACATTGTCTGTTTTCACTTTCTCATTTGCAATGATGTTTTTTTTTTCATTTTAATGTTTTTTCCATTTTAATGTTTTTTTTCATTTTAATGTTTCAATTGATTCATAATCATCAAATTGAGGTTCTAAATGAGAGGGTGACAGTAAAAAATTGTTACCCGCTGAGCCATGTGTCAGAGCAGAATGTTACTCTCGTCTTATCTAATAAAATTACAGCTTACATACATAGAAGTATAATAATATAAATTGTCATATCTATTTAGATCAAGTTTTTGTTTTACCGGTATAAGAGAACGTAATGAACCAAGATGTAACGACTAAGAATGACATAAAAAGTTTTATATTCATCATCATAAAAGAACTTATATACCCAGGATGCAAATAGTTTTATATTTATTGTCATGAAAGAACATATGTACCCAAACGTTATGACTACCAGATTCATTTAAGAACGACGTATGAAATCTTAAGAGAAGTCGGTGCAAGAGAACGCATGAACCGAGATGTAACAACGAACAGATTCATTTATTAAGAACAAAATAAAAATTTTACCTTATTCGTCATAAAAGAATATATGTACCAAGAAGTTATGACTCCCAGATTCATTTAATAAGATGTATAAAGATTTATAAATAATTTTAGATTTTTCATCATAAGAGAACATATGTACCCAGACATTATGACTACCAGATTCATTAAAGAACGACGTTAAAGTTTTATATTTATTGTCATGAAAGAACTCCTTTATGAACCGAGTTGTTGTGACTACTAGATTTTTCTTAAGACCAATGTAAATAGTTTTAGATTTATGGTCATAAAAGAACGTGTGCAGCGAGATATAATTAAGAAATAAATCATGGAAGCCAGAATGTGCTTTGAGTTTTAACATGGGTTGGCGATATTAGTATTTTATCCCCAGCCAGAGGCGAGGGGAGAGATAAAATTTACTAATATCTGCCAGATTATACCCAATCGATAAATCGCTCATTTGCTTACAAAGCGAAAGAAGGACGTCATGTTAGAATGACTAGTAAAAACAAAGTAACTATCCCAGATATTCTCAAAATGCTGCAATACAATGAACTACTTGTCATTATCAAAACGATTTACATCTTCTTGAAAGGTTGCCTTTCTATTCAATAATCGTTACAGAATCCTTAACAATGTGATTTTTTTGTCTTTTACAAAAGATCGCTTCATACGTCAATGTCAATTTCAAGCACTTTGTGAAATAGATGAATACTTATGTACATATATATATATAAATATATAAATCAGATTACAGACGCTGATAAAGCTTGTCGGTCGAGCGAAATATCCGTCGATTTAATCATAATTATATTCTTTTTGTAGACTTATAGTTATTTTTGTTGCATTTTAACATCTTTTTTTTATATCTTTGTGCTAACATTTTAGACGTTTATATATATATATAATATATATATATATATATATATATAAACGTCTGAAAAAGTAGCCAACATATAAACCTACGGGATGTCGGATCGGAAACAAGTGTTAACGATTTTTTGCAAACAAACAAAAATGATAAATAAACATCTAAAATGTTAGCACAACGATATCAAAAAAAGATGTTAAAATATAACAAAAAGACTATAATTATAATTAAATCGACAGATATTCCGCTTGACCGACAAGCTTTATCAGTGTCTGTAATCTGATTTGAAAAATTGTCACGTGACCATCAGTTATCGTGACGTAAATTACTAAAAATCATAATCTTAAACTTTATACTTTATATTATTCAAGTATATATGTACACTAATTTATAAACAATATGAAAGCAATGAGAAAATGTGACGATGAAATTTACCAACTAGCTAAGGACCAGGCACGGGTTAAAAAGTTAAAAAACAAAAGATTTAGGCCTTTTTGTTTATGACTTCTGAGTGTAATGTTTGTAACTCGTGGATCCAAAAACTCTCTCTGTTTTGTCTTTGATTCTCTTTCCAACTTGGATTGTGGTCAATGATATAAATTTTGGATTTGCCAAAGTCATCCAATGAGTGCCTCGGCGACACAAAGTGTTGACTCATGGGCAAGAGTGTCTTTTTCGTAAGGTCACTTCTGTGTCCATTCATTTTTTTGTTGAATGGTTGGACACTTTCTCCTACGTATTACGACCCGCAGACGTGACAGTCAAGGAGGTAAACCACATTAGGTGTTTTGCAATTGACATAGCAAAAGATTTTATACCCCTTTCCTGTTGTCTTGCTATGGAACACTTGTGCGTGTTGCAATTGGAGATAGCACTTGCAACGCTTGTCACCACATGGTTTACACTGGCCGACCGTCGATGAAGGTCTAGATACCGCAGCTCTGACCAGTGTATCCTTAATGCTTTTAGGTCGCCGGAACGCTACAACGGGTGGTTCAGGGAACAACTTGGCCAGCGTTTCACTTTTTTCAATTTCTTTACAATAATGACGGACAATGCCTGAAATTTTCTCTAAAGAAGGATGGCAAGTGAGAACAAGGGGAACCCGTTTGTTGATCTTTTGTTCTTTGTACTCCAGGAGGTCATTTCTGTTAATTTCACTGGCTTTTGAAAACCCACTCTCTATAATTTTGTCATTATATCCCTGTCTCTTCAAATGATGGCATAAATCTCCTAGTCTTTGCTTGGTGGTTTCAACAGTGGAGCATATTCGCTTTACCCTAATGGCTTGGCTGAAAGGGATACTCTTAAAACAGTGCTTAGGATGGCAACTACTGGGTGAAAGGTATTGATGTTTGTCTGTGGGCTTAAGAGTATAAATCAGTTGTCATGTTGCCCTCCTTGACCGTGGTGGTAGTATCAAGGAAGAACATTTTAGTTTTCGACACTTCGTGTGTGAATTTTATAGACGGATGGATACTGTTGGCATGTTCCAAATATTCATCAAGCTCTTTATCACCATGTGTCCACTTCATGTCAACGTCATCTATAAATCGGAACCATGAAAGAGGTTATTTAAGTGACGAGAGGAGTAATCGTTCTTCTAGGTCCCCCATAAAAATGTTGGCATAGGAGGGTGCCATTTTGGTTCCCATAGCGGTCCCATTTATTTGAAGATAGTGGTTTCCGTCAAAAGTAAAATTGCTGTTTTTTAGAACTAGTGTAAGCATCTCCACTAAACATTCTGTCAGAGGTTCTTGATCTGTTCGTTGTTCCCATATTTTCCTGCATGCGGCAATTCCGTCATCATGGGGAATGTTCATGTAAAGGGAAGTTACATCCATGGTAACAAGCGTGGTATTTTCTGGAATAGTTAAATTTTCCATTTTCTTCAGGTAGTCGGTAGTATCTTTGATGTGTGATGGAAGGTTTTCAACGAACGGCCAAAGGTGAAAATCAATAAATTCCTATATCTTTTCAGTTGGGTGACCATTGGCTGATACAATCGGTCTCCCTGGATTGTTTTCCTTGTGGATTTTAGGCAGCAGATAGAAACGGCCTGGCTTGGGATCCTCTGGAGTAAGGTACTCCATGGTCGTATCGTCTAAGTGACCACGAGCAAGATCTAAGGCTCGCATGATCTTCTGCGTAAAATCCAGTGTAAGATCAGATTCTAATTATTCGTAGAATCGACAATCGGACAGTTGTCTTTCTGCTTCTTGTAAATATGTCGTTTTATCCACGACTACTACTGCACTCCCTTTATCTGCTGGTTTAATAATCATATCATCTCTTTCCTGTATATCCCTAAGGGCTGATCTTTCTGTTGTCGGTCTTGGGGACATGTACATCAACATTGTGTTTGATATCTGACTTAATTAGGTCAAATTCCTCCTTCATTTACTTGACACCTATTTGAACCATTATTATAGCAATATGAAGTAATAATTCTCTGAAATCTTAAAAAAGGTTAAATTGACCAAATGGTTTCTGAAAGGTTGATTAAAATGTGGAAAAGACGGACCGACAACTCGCTAGACATTTGGCCTGCTGAACTTTTACAAATAGCCGAGGACCATTAATGCTTATGTTTGTTTAAATTTGACAAGTGGTTGTAGAGAAGGTGTGGAAATGTATCACAATATTTGACAAGCCAAGATTGATTGATTATTGCTTAACTTCCAGCGAGCAGTTGTTCAGCTATATTCAGGACAAGAACAAGTTAGTTCAAAAATATATAAAAACTATATATAGATATGAGGGAAGGAATGGATCAAATGCATCAACAATTTTAACTGCCACTGAAAAAGTACGGAGAGTTGGGTAGGGACGAAAACTTTAGTCTTTAGTAGTGGCTACAATGTACCTACTCTTATTGAAAACTAGGAAGCATGGCAATCTCCAAACACATTACCTAATACAGTACACGATCAGGTTTTCTGTATTATAACATGAGTTTAATGTTAAAAAGACATTTTTGTATCAATGTTTAAAACTTTATCAATTCTAAAAACATAACATTATAACTATATGTATGTAATCACACATACTGAAAATATAAAGGCAGCTAATTTTTTTTTAATTGCAGTATGGTGCACCTTGCTCATTTAACTTTTCTCAATGCAGTCTATACCTTTGTCATAAGGCATGACAATAAGTCATTCTTAATTAGTCTTTTTAATCAATAAACATTTTAATAAACAAGTTGTTTGCAACTTTCAGCTATATAAATTTGTCACTGACTTATTTTTCAAAAACCTTGACTGTTAGGAAAGGTTTAAATCTAATTTCATACCAAGCTAAAATTTTATTGATTGTTTAGAGAATTTTGTTTTCATGACAAATATTCAAAAATTGAATTTGACAAATTGCCAACAACAAGGTCTAAAAGTCAGCTGTACTTGTCTTCTCTTTATTGAATTTTCACATTGTTGAGAAGTATGATATTGTGGTAGACTATTAGCTCAATAAACATAGGAAAACATCTCATTCATGTCTTAATCACTTCTTCTTTTATCAAAATAGTCTACTTCATAGTAAATATATTGAATTTAAAGTCAATAGCATGAATTGTATGATCCTTGTCTCAATCGATGACATCAGAATACAAGTGGCATATATTAAACACTTATTAACATTGCTTATAATTTTATATACACCCGCAAAAAGAGAGGGGCAGTCGTGGTCATGACCATATGGTAGTTGGATTTACAACTATCTATGCAATCAGTGCCTATCACCACTAAAGTTGTCAGTGTGAATCCCGCTCATGGTAAGGTGTACTCGATACAATGTTATGTGATTTAAAGTTTGTCAGTGATTTGCGACGGGTCAATGGTTTTCCCCAGGTACTCCGGTGTCCTTCACCAATAAAACTAACCGTCACAATATAACTGAAATATTGTTGAAAGTGGCATTAAACACCATCAAACAAACAAACAAACAAACAAACATATATCTTTGTCTTAAGGAATGACAGTAAGTAGTTTTTAATTGGATTTTTTTGTTCAATAAAAATTTTAATAAAAACAGGTTGTTTTGTGACTTTCCACTATATAAATTTTGTCACCGACTTTTTTTTCAAAACCTTGACTGTAAGGAAAGGTATAAATCTGATTTCATACCAAGCTGAAATTTGATTGATTGCTTAGAGAATTTTGTTTCCATGCAAACAATTCAAAAATTTAATTTGACAAATTGCCAACAAGGTCTAAAAGTCAGATGTACTTGGCTTCTCTTTATTGAATCTTCACATTGTTGAGTTTGTACGATATTGTGGTAGACTATTAGCTCAATAAACATAGAAAAACATCTCATTTATGTCTTAATCACTTCCTCTTTTAACACATACGTCTACTTAATGGTAAATATATTAAATTTACAGTCAATAATATGAATTGTATGATCCATGTCTCAAATGATTACACCAGAATACATATATTAAACACTTATATACATTGTACATTATTTATAATTTCATATACACCCACAAAAAGAGAGGGACAGTCGAGGTCATGATTGTATGGTAGTTGGATTTACAACTACCTATGCAATTAGTGCCTTTCACCATTAAAGTTGTGAGTTCAAATCCCACTCATGGTGAGGTGTACTCGATACAACATTATGTGATAAAGTTTGTTAGTAACTTGCGGCTGGTCGGTGGTTTTCTCCGGGTACTCCGGTTTCCTCCAACAATTAAACTGCCAGACAGGATATAACTGAAATATTGTTGAAAGTTGCATTGATACCATAAATAACCCCCCCTCCCCCCTCCCCCAAAAAAAGAGAAAAGTAATTCAATACAGCAGTGGTTTCATTAAGATTTTGAATAGAAGGAAATTTTTTTTAGAATAGGCGGAAAATGGAGCGAGCGAAGCGAGCGACCCTTCAGGCGAGGGGTCAGGGGGCCGCCTAGGCCCCTGGAAGCTGATGACAAAATGATGCAAAATCCTGGCATCTGGGCATCTGGGCACTTTTTACACATATTTTTTTTTTTTTTTTAAGGTTTTCAGTGGATTATATTTTGATATACTGACTAGCCCTAATCAGGATTATTTTTTTGTTAATAGAGATTCGATTTGTTTATATCTTTTATTCAAAGAAATCCTCAAAATCATCTTCCTCATAATCGAAGTCATCTAGGTCAGTTGTGCAGAACAGCTTGGCAATCTTTAGCTGAAGTAAAGTCTGTTCTAACTGTCTTTCATGGTTTTCAATTTCAGCATCAGAGTCCATAGAATCAGTGCCAGGAGCAAAATGTCCAATGTCCATTGGAGTAATTAATCGGATCACTTGGCTCAATAATATTAACTTGTTCTTCCTCTGTCTGAGTTTCTGCCTCCATTGTTACACTAACAGTAGGACTAGACTGTCTTGAAACTTTTGTCCCTACAGAAAAAAGATTCTTAAAAGTTATAGCAAATAAATGATAGTAAAACAGGAGAACTAACAGATATTTCTGTTTCACTAGGAAAGCTGATTTCATATTGGAAATTGTAATGTTTTTAAAAATTTTATGTAAAGAAATATTGCTTTTTGGATAAAGTTTATCTGCAAGCATCATTGGTTTGAAAAGGACTTAGAGAATCATTAAAACTCCCAAATAATAATTATAGTGTATTGTTAATGAAACATTTTCGGGTGTATTGACAGACTTGTCTGAGTGAGACAATCTGATGAAGATACATTTTCTGAGGAAAGTATGGCATAATGGATTTTTTTTAAACAAAGTCAATGTACTAAGATATTGTTTTTTTTCTGGCCATGCTTTTTTTCTCATAAAACTGGCATGTTTGCATATTGTATTACAGATATGACAGTTACTAGTACAATGATTAAAAATCCCCCAGACAGATACGTTAGGGTTAGGGTTATCTGTTCTGTTTATTCTACAATATAAAAAGGTACCTTTCAAAAGCTGCCAATACTAATTTATAGTAAAAAATACTAACATGTAAATGGATATGGGGTAAATGTGCAATTGACAAAATCACACATGATAAACATGAAGGATACAAACACTTTGATTGCTGCTCTTCATCTTTTAAGTTCTTCAAGCATGAGTATAATATCATACACTATCTCGACAGCATGCTGAAGATGGCTCCTACAAGAGTCCTAGTCATGCACAAATGAAAATTTTCACAATTTTTTTTTTCTGTGCTTAAATTTGAATAGCGGATTGTTTGCTTTATATATGTTTATGCACGTTAGTGGCTTTGAGAACTGGGGTGTTGGAGTAGCTAAGCTTACATTGAATTTACAGTTTGATTGTTTTGTAACACATTTACACATGTCTATTTTCATTTGAGTTTGACCTGAATTTTCGGTAGTTGGAAACTGTAAATGTTTGCAAAATTTACATTGATAGTCGCCAGTTGAGCGCCATTATTTTATTTATTCACTTCTTAAATTTATGAAATACAAACCTCTAGACTGCTTAGCTGACTGGAAGAAGTTCAGTATCCTCAGACTCCTTTTTAGACATATTAATGATATTTCAACCGTTTCTCACGTTGTTCTATTCTGCGGTGTCAAATAATTGTACATATTTAACACAGAAAACTCACCAGGGTTAAATCGCGGAAATGATTTTAATAGATCGAGTAATAACTGGTTTCCCGTTTCAAATCTGAAAAACCGGTTAAAGCACACACTATCAAATACGGAACCAGAATAAAAACAATCCCAAAAAACGTACAACTGGTCCCGAAAAAGTACCGATCTAATTTTGTCGGAAATAAAATAGCCGGAAAAAATACCTCAATAGACGGCGAAATTTGCCAGTTGCCGGCTCTTAATGAAAACACTGTACAGTCGCTACAAATGAAACAGACTATCCAGAGACTATGAGAGACTATCCAACATTACACTTGGACACTAATTAAAGGAAAGGAACAGCTTGTGGTAAGAAAGGATATGGATGTAAATGAACATGAGAGACTATCCAACAATACACCTAGACACAAATCAAAATGAAGAAACAGTGTGTTCACTGCTGTTCTACATTTCTGTGTATCCAACTGACACGATATAACTGAAATATTGTTGAACACCATAACACTAACACTGTGCATCCATTTTTACTTGTTTATCTTCACATAACTTCTACTGTTAATGTGAACTGTATTCTAAATAAACGCTAGATAAAATCAAAATCAAGAATAGACACTCCTGAGATTCGGGCAGCACTGAGCAGAAGACAGATAACAAAAACAAACAAAACAAAAAAAACAATGCAAAAACACCAAAAGATGAGCAACATGGACCCCACCAATAAACCGGGGGTGAACCCAGGTACTTGGGAAGGGTTAGCAATTCCTGTGTTTTTCAATTTGTGATGCGGGACGATGTCTGTAATAAAACAATGATGTTCTAAATTATTTGTGTAAACTTTACGCACTTAACGCTGTGTGATTTTTAATTTTTTCTTTCAACCATGTAATCAGATTGTACAGGGGAAAAAAGGACATATCTTTAAATCATCTAAAATTACCAGCTTTAATGTTGTAATTAAATAAAAAAAAAAATTCTTAAAAGTGCTCGAACAGAACAAAAAATGGCTGTCGTTTAAAAATCAAAATGTCATCCATCAAGTTAAAATTAGAAGCTATTTCATTGAATAATTTTTACATGGATCCGTCTTCCATGGCATTCAAAAATTACTGCTGTAATGAGACACTGTAATTCATCAGGGGTCCATTATGTATCTCGCAACAGCACAAGATTGTCGCCCTGTCTTTTACCATTAGTAGAAATTGGATTCAATTAATACAGGGGTGACAATCACTGTCATAATTACTCATAGCGAGTATATTGATCATGTCACAGTATTCATCAAAACTTATCATTCTATTATCAAAACAACAAATTTTACACGAAAAAAATGCATGCTTGTTTAATAGCAAAAACCAGTTAATGAAATTGTCAGTTGTGAACGGTTATGCTGTCTTAAGAATGTCAAATTTGTCAGTTGACAATCTTGACACAGTATTACGCTTCACGAAGCAACATATTTATCTCCCTAGCGCTTATCAATAGAATAATAATGATATATTCAAGTCAAACAGCTAATAACTCACATGTCCTGAAAATGTGGAACAATCGCAGATTATGTAATTTATCATCCAAACTCCACACATCATTCTTGACATTAATGTACTGCATTATTTGGGTCCATAAAACTAGTTTCACTAGTTACTTCTTTTTGAAGTGCCTGTACCCAGGGCCAAACTTAAGCCAATTGGACTAATTGCTCCCAATTGGGCCCCACGCTTAAGGGGCCCCGCACTGGATTTATCTACACTCTGCTGTTCAGGTACACACAACAACACACTGCAGGTTTCACAGACAACAATTGGGCCTCGCACCTCCTAAGTATAGCCCTGCCTGTACCAAGCCAGGAAAGTGGGAAGTCATATGATAGGAGTATCCATTTTACCTTTGTTTCTACAATTTTACGATTAAATTTTGGAACTGTTCCGACAGTGTCTTTTTTTTTCTTTTTTTTTATTTCTGCAGGAATTAATTGTCTTTATTTCTGTTCCTAAACTCTGTCAGTTTCTGTTTTATCCACAAACAAAAATTTAAATGTCAAAAAATTAAATATGTTCACATTATCTTATTAGTAACAAGTGGACATTGTGAGTCAACCATACAAATGAATGCTATGATGATTTATTACTCTTTAACATAAAGTTAGCAATATTTGAGCTACTTCACATGTATTTTTAAGAGGACAGATAACATCATGGCCGTGATCGAATAACATAGGTTGTTGGATTTACATCTACCTATGCATACAGTGCTTATCAATCTATCACCACACAAGTTGTGAGCTTGATTCCTGCTCTTGGCGACGAGTAATCGATACAATTTTGTGCGGTCAAGTCTGTCAGTGACTTGCTACATTTTGGTGGTCTTCACCGAGTACATTGAATTCCCCCACCAATAAAACTGACCCTGATTGTCCCTTATAATGACAAAGTATATGTAGTTAGTATAACTGATATTGGGAAACGCACTAACTTGCAGCCATAATTAACATATCGGTAATCATGTATGAAAAATGTGTTATGATTTGTTATCGTCAAAATAAAGCCATGTTATTCTTTTTTATTTATATTTACATAGTAAAACAATGTCCAGTGAAGTCAATCAATTTGGGTTTCTGTTCTACACAAACAGTGGAAATGACATTCCAATGATTATTTATGTTACGTTTTCAATTCAATATATTTCTAGTATCTGAGAAACATCTTTTTTTTTTCATTTTCCAATATGATCCCATGTGAAATAAATGCTAGAGAACAGCAAAGGGGCAATCAAGACATGACAATTCAGAGAATCTAGCAACATTGGGTATACACAAGACACAAGACAAAGACAAACAAAACAAAACAACACAATATATGCTGGACACCACTATGTGCAAACAAACACCAATAGCGTAAATAAGACATTACCCTCCAACTGAAGATAAAGACGAACCGAACATCGTCTTCATGCGTTTTTAAATATAAGTCCTGCATTGGCAGCCATCTAGGTTTCCAATCAACACAAAAAAAAAACACAAAATTTGTTAAGGATTATACAAGGAACATTCCACATATGTTTGCTGTCAAATGGTTTTGAGATTTATGATAAAAATTATTTTAAAATATCTTTTCCCCATCCTAAATTTGTTCTGCCGTGGTGGCCATCTTAGATATCTGATCAAAGAAAGAAAAAAATGTGTGTAAGGGACCATTCAAAGATTATTCATGTACCATTTGGGTTGAATCAAATTTCTGGTCATTTTTTAAATGAACATCCAAGGAATATTCCAGCAAAGTTTGCTGTCAATGGTCTAGTGGTTTCAGATAAGAATAATTTTCAAACATTTCCCTATAGAATGTAGTGTTTTGGTTCAATCAAATATCTGGTTCCTGAGAACATTTTTCCATATGATCCTGTTTTAAAAGTTTGTGTTCCGGCGATGGCCATCTTGGATTTCCGAAATGAACCGAAAATCATGTAAAATGTCAAGGACTAACCAAGTAACATTCCTATCAAGTTTGATTGCAATTGGTCCCATGGTTTGTGTAAAATAGAATTAAATATCAAAAGTTTAGATGACAACCTCACTAATAATATTATCGTATTTGACCTTGACATCTTTGGTCAAGGTCTTTGCTACGTTATTCTTATACTAGACACTCCAAAATGTCTCAATACATAGACAAACAAAATATGAATGCACTGGGTCTTAAGACAAAAACAGTTGTACCGAATTATGTGATTTGCACCAAAACTTATCATGATATTTGCAGTCATGTTTTATCTGTGTCTTGGCAGCCATGTTTGAAATCATAGAATTTCAAAAATTAGAGAATCTTAATATTTCATAGTAGATAAAGTAATCATTAACTTTCATTATGATATGACCAGTCGTTTCTGAGCTACAGCTTAGTCCAAAACTTTAAATTTGAGTGCCCTCCCCCCCCCCCTTTCCGCTCGCTCGACCACCCGTCAGACGTCACCAATCTAATACTCAGATTTTTTTTCTTCGTAACTCGGTTAACAAAATTAAATTTGAGTGCCCTTCCACCCGGTCGTCAGCCCGTCAGACATCACAAATCTAATAATCAGATTTTTCCTTCGAAAAACCTGGCTAACAAAAAAAAACAAAATCAAAGAACTAAAAATCAAACAAAGTAATAAAATCAACAAAAAAACGAATAATTTTATATTTCAATTGTGAAAATTATCAAAGCACTTCATTAAAACAAATTTCACTTAACGTATATTAGTGGTTCGAAATAAATTTCTGATCCTATAAAATACAATAGAAAAGAGATATCATTAACATTAATGTCCATTTTCAACAACATTAACGAAATACTTCCCCTCTTTATTATTTTTATAGAACATTAATTTTTCTGTAAAAAATTCTTATTTTGTTGTGTCAACATTACCTGATTGAGCAAACAGGGCCTGATATAAACCATTAGGTTAATAATGTTATAAATATTTATGGAATCAAATATTTAATTATTATTCCAAAAGACATATTCTTTCTAAACACGACAATACAATTCAAGCACAACAATGAATACTCATGCAGTATTAGTCCACAAACAGTTCAAAATAATAAAACTAGAAGCTCAACAGAGCCTGTATCGATCACCTGTTATACAATATATTTCTTTTATTGTCTTTTATGTTTGCTTGTGGTTGTATTATAGGTTAGGTTTATTGTGTTTAACACCACTTTCAACAATATTCCAGTTACATCGTGGTAGTTGGATTTACAACTACCTGTTCAATCAGTGCATATCACCAACTAATGTTGTGAGTTCGAATCCCGTTCATGGCGAGGTGTTTCAATTAACATTCTTAGAGGTATTATCTTTGTTGGAATTAAAACCCACTCAAAAGACAATAATGAACCTGCTTGATAAAGTACAGTCAAACCTGCCCATGCTGTCACCTCTATTAAGCAGTCATCTGTATTTAAAGGTCACTTTTTCTTGTCCAGACATAGAAGATTTCATATGAATTGAACCTCTCTTAAGAGGTCACCTGTCTTATAAGGCTATGTTTTCTTTGTCCCAAATGTGACCTCTTAATACAGGTTTGACTGTACTATTATTTAAATTCCAGCATTATTATTATTATTATTATTATTTACAGTATTTATATAGCACATTATCTAATTAAAAATTACTCTAAGTGCTTTACAATCTAAAACATAAAACAATTTAACATGTTAACCATATAAATATTTCTAATAAAATTATACTGTGTGAAAATTGTAAATCTAACCTTTTCTTTTAGTTCGATCTCCAGTCCAGTTCTCTCCCTTCTTGTCCTGCAGACTTGTCCTAATCAGTGTAGCGAGTCTATCGGTTGTCTGACGTCTAGTACAGTAAACAATGATAGACTCACAATGTGAGAATCTGTCTCCTTGTAGTATACCTATCAGTGCCTAAAACAGAGCAGACGATTTTCATTTGTCATTTTACATTGGACTAATTTTCATTGAACTTGCCATATATCTGTTCATGTAAGGGCCGTACATAATATAATATTATCTCAATTTTCGTTTTCATACCTATAAAATATTAAAGTTGTTAGTTTGATCCCTGTTCATGGCGAGGTATACTCGATACAACATTATGTGATAAAGTTTGTCAGTGACTTGCGGCAGGTCTGTTACTTTCTCCGGGTATTCCGGATTCCTCCACCAATAAAACTGACCGCCACGATATAACTGAAATATTGTTGAGTGGCCTAAATCATAAACCAACTAAACCTAATCCAACCACACCTGAAGTTCGACCTGAAATATGCACCAACCAATGATTTGTATTTTGTGTAAAAAAAATTCTTCCTCACACTAAATAATAATAGAGAGTTGTTCTCATTTGAGAAAAGTTTAAAGATACCAAAGGAATAATCGGAAGCGGTAATTTGAAAAAGGACGGACAATAAAATGGCCAAAAGAAAAAGGACATAAAGACAAATAAAATATTACACATAAAATATTAAAAGTTAAACTAAGATTGAGCAACACGAACTCCACTATAAAACAGAGGTAATAACTCAGGTGCTCGGAACGGCCAAGTAGAAAATACTACTAATTTCACGAAATGTGTTGTATCCAATTCAAATATCTATTTGCAAACATAATTATCATATAACATTGCAACTAACTTAAATTTATTCATTTAATAGTTAATATAATCATGATTCACAGACTAAGAAATTAGTACATTGTTTCAAAAAACAGGTATTGGTAGACATAATAATGATCTAAAGCAAATAATTCTTTTTTTAAATCAACCAATCATATCATTTCCAGGTTAAGGGTTAAGGTTAAGATGCTTGACGTCACATTCAACAATGTTTCAGTTATATCATGGCGGTCAGTTTTTAGTGGGGGAAACCGGAGTACCCGGAGAAAAACACCAACCTGTCGCAATTCACTGACAAACTTTATTATATAATGTTGTATCGAGTACACCCCACCATGAACGGGATTCAAATTCACAACTTTATTGATGATAGGCACCGATTGCATAGGTAGTTGTAAATTCAACTACCATGCGATCACGACCATGACGGCCCCTAAAGCAAATATATAAAAGAAAAATTCAACCAATCATATCATTTCCATTTTCTTGCTCAATAGAACATTCTGTCCACATTGTTGCAAACATGTCCATATTATTTTTCATAACAGGCAAGTGTAACAACAGGAATGAAAGAAATCACACTGATATTTACATGCCAAAATATAATTGGAAATTATCATTCTACGTAGAAAATATAGATTGAAAAATCGAAAGTTACAAAAATATCACCTTAATGTTTTCATAAAGGGATGGGATGGCTAAAATGAGGCCTCGTTTCACCTTCTGAACAGTTAACAACGAAACTACTGGATTATTATATGATTTCATTCTGAAGAGTTTATAAAAAGTAAAACATTGGGAGTGGATAGTGCTTATTACATTATCTAATGATTAGGAACTAGAAAGAAATATTTTGTCAAATGCAAAGCTTCTGCAATAAAAGGACCATTTTAATGATGTTATCTCAAAAGTACTTTTTCATTACAGAGCCGTCAAATTAAACGGAATATTTTCATGAACAAGTATTTTGACATGAAGCACTACGAATAAAGAAAATAATTATGATTTTTTCACAGCAGGACTACATTTTTTCAAATTTTATGATGTACATTAATACATTCCAATTTAACTCAGCATACAATTAATACGTCTGTGTACCAGAATGTATGGATCATATTAAATTCAAGCAGACAGTCAACAACCAAAAAAGTAGGAAATTATCATATGCCTTGTTTCACCATTTCATTAGTTAATAAAAATATGGGATTATTGAATGATTTCAATCTAAAGACTTGAAAAGTCCAAAGTAGGGAGTGTTTGTTATTGCCGTTTCATTATTAAAAAAGAAATAAACGCTACATCGTTAATTTCAAAAGTACATTTACATTACAGAATCCGTCAAACCAAACGAAATATTTCATAAGTGAATGTGTTGATTTTAAAGCATTACAAATGAAGGAGTTAATTTTATCACGTACGTTTTAATCCATTTCACCTAACTTTAGACAAGCAAAACTTAATTTGAACACTAAGTGGGGCATTCCAGAGCTAACCGTATGACAACATGGCAATTTAAATTAATAATTTCCAATCTTTTGACTTTGAGCGTACCTGATGAAACTTATTCCAGAAACAGGGTCACATGCACTTTTATATTAGATAATGAGTTTTTTTTAACTATCACTGGGTCGATACAATCGTGTCAAATTAAACAGATATATATTTCACTTGCATCCTGTGTTTATTGAATAACACTTGTGTCAAACATAATTTTAAAAGTGTACATGTAAGCAATCTTTTCTGAAGTAGAGAGTACAACAGTGCAAAGGAAATATGCAAATACACATCATTTTCAAAAGTAGGGGGTAATTACCCTTTGAACTTGAAAATTATCTGGAGCTCTGCATTGTCTTTAACCTTGTGAAATAAATAAACAAAAAAGACTATTTT
This sequence comes from Bathymodiolus septemdierum, assembly GCA_963383655.1. Taxonomy (NCBI): domain Eukaryota; kingdom Metazoa; phylum Mollusca; class Bivalvia; order Mytilida; family Modiolidae; genus Bathymodiolus; species Bathymodiolus septemdierum. The sequence goes on from OY726521.1 coordinate 79,486,039, forward strand.
TCATTGGACAATATCATCATTACAAAACAAATATCACAATTGTCAAATTCAATTTTATATTTGATAATGATGGTGAATCCATATAATGTACTGCTATGACATGAATGCCATTACATACTGTGGTATATATACAAATGATATATCCTTCTCATTTAAACTAACACCATCAGTTTAAATTCACATTAGAAGTAGTGTCTAATAGAAAAGGGTGTACCATAACATTTAGCACAGTATTATAAAAACAAATAAAGCATAGCAACGAGGAAGTAAATTAGAAATTCTTAAAAGGTTTCTGGTCACTTTCTTCCATTAAAATGTCAGATTTTGTAATTTAGTAGATCTGTTGAAAAATATATATGTCAAACTGCAATCATTGGGTTTTATATTTTTACTTATATATAAAACCTAATGTATATACCTATTAACACAAATTCAGAGTACCCATTCAGGTCAAAAAGAGATTTTCACTATATATTCATAGATCAGGGATTCTGTAAAGCACAATTATAATCTCTCAAACTGACTCTAGGGGTTGACTTCCTAAATTTGTTCAATTGTACACATTTTCAGTTCAGTTTTATTCTATATAAATGATTGCAGCAATTCTATGCAAAAAAAAAATTACATTGGGTGTTTTCAACACTTTTTTGAAAAAGTAGTTCATGTACACCTTAAGAAAGTCAAATAACTCAAAAGTTTTCGGTAGGAAGTAATCAAAAGGGCCTAAAACAGGAACACCAACAAATACAAATATAGAATAAGATGTAACATTTTGTGTGCATGATGCGTTTCTAAAATAACCTTCTTCAGGTACGCAAAAAGTCGAAAGATTGAAACGCAAAATTGGCCATCATTACGTATGTCTGGGGGAGATTGACACCCGATATTTTTAATAACATGTTTGTTTCACAGGAAGAGTTTGATGATATCAGAATTCATAAATTGAAGATGGACAGACAAAACAATGGCCAAAAGAAAATGGACAAACAGACAAACAATGATCGAAAAAATATTACACTAAAGATCGAGTAACATGAACCCAAATTAAAACCGGGGGTGAACTCAGGTGCTCCGGAAGGGTAAGCAGTTCCTACTCCACTAGATGCACCTGTCTGATTTTCAGACAGCTGTTAAGGAATAATTTTTAATCAAATCATAAAGTACACCTCATTCTGCTCATTATCATAACATAACAACACTTATTTCATCTGCCACGATATAACTGAAATATTGTTGAAAGTGGCATTAAACACCATAAATCAATGAAACCATTTCTTCCTATTCAAGCAAGACATGAAGAAATTTTGGACATTCTAAGAAATTTCTAATTTTACTTTCATCTTCTTGGATGCATAGCAGGGATTCAGTAAATTATGCTGAATGAGATTACGAAAAACAACAATTTTCTGTTTGGCTTATTTTGACTGGTAATTTAACTGTCAGGGATTTTTAAATTATAAATTGCATAATCCGCAAAAATCACTACAATTTTGTTGAAAATAAAAACGGAATATATGCTAAATGACTCATTAGCTTTACCGAGGTAGTTTAAATTTTAGCTCATTCCAGTTTAAATTGTATAATATTTTGTCATTAAAAATATTTCTGTTTTGCAATAATGGCAGTCATAAATAATGAATGATGTGACTATCAAATAGGAAAAGATCAAAGTACTATCAAATGTCATGCTTGATTTAAATTGGATTTACAGCTACTTATCCAATCAGTGCCTATTACCACTAAAGTTGTGAGTTCGAACCCTGTTCATGGTGAGGTGTACTTGATACAACATTATGTGATAAAGTTTGACAGTGACCTCCACCAATAAAACTGACTGCCACAATATAACTGAAATATTGTTGAAAGTGGTGCTAAATACCATAAACCTAAACCCTAAATTGGCTCAGTGGTTTCTAAGCAGAATATTAAAATTTGAAACAACAACAAAAATGAACAATGGAAGCAACATGACTACAAAGGCATTTAGTACTGCTTGGCTATCCTGTTTAGGTCTTTTGGTTTACTTATTCCTAAAGGCTTTAAAATTATTTGTCTTTCCAATCTTTTGACTGAGAATATCTGATGAAGGTTATTCCAGAAACGTGTCATGCGGATTAAATTTATATATATCTATGTTTTTATTTGATCATCTTTGAATTTGTATTCCTTGATCTTTTTTGAAAGTTCATTAAAAAAAAATAACAGTTTGTTATTGTCTTGACTTAACACATCAAATCCACAATCAATACAGATTCTTGGTACATATGTATCAGCTATTTAATCTTATCATAATAAAAGGCCTATTTCCAACAACCTCTTAAGTCTTTGATACTCATAAATATTTCCCTAGCAATCAGTAATTTTCTACATTTGTAAACAAAAGGAATGCCGAGGGATTTAAAATAATATATTTCAAATCAAAGAAATTTAGTTGTGAACTTTTAGCTACGGATTGTTTAGTTTAATCTTTTTACTGTCAATAAATTACATAAGTATTGATGTATAGCTGTAACTGCCAAGAGATGAGGCACTTTATCTAACAGCCAAGAGATGAGGCACTTTATCTAACAGCCAAGAGATGAGGCACTTTATCTAACAGCCAACAGATGAGGCACTTTATCTAACAGCCAAGAGATGAGGCACTGTATCTAACAGCCAACAGATGAGGCACTTTATCTAACAGCCAAGAGATGAGGCACTTTATCTAACAGCCAAGAGATGAGGCACTTTATCTAACAGCCAACAGATGAGGCACTTTATCTAACAGCCAAGAGATGAGGCACTTTATCTAACAGCCAACTGATGAGGCACTTTATCTAACAGCCAAGAGATGAGGCACTTTATCTAACAGCCAAGAGATGAGGCACTTTATCTAACAGCCAACAGATGAGGCACTTTATCTAACAGCCAACAGATGAGGCACTTTATCTAACAGCCAAGAGATGAGGCACTTTATCTAACAGCCAAGAGATGAGGCACTTTATCTAACAGCCAACAGATGAGGCACTTTATCTAACAGCCAACAGATGAGGCACTTTATCTAACAGCCAAGAGATGAGGCACTTTATCTAACAGCCAACAGATGAGGCACTTTATCTAACAGCCAACAGATGAGGCACTTTATCTAACAGCCAAGAGATGAGGCACTTTATCTAACAGCCAAGAGATGAGGCACTTTATCTAACAGCCAACAGATGAGGCACTTTATCTAACAGCCAAGAGATGAGGCACTTTATCTAACAGCCAACAGATGAGGCACTTTATCTAACAGCCAACAGATGAGGCACTTTATCTAACAGCCAAGAGATGAGGCACTTTATCTAACAGCCAACAGATGAGGCACTTTATCTAACAGCCAAGAGATGAGGCACTTTATCTAACAGCCAACAGATGAGGTACTTTATCTAACAGCCAAGAGATGAGGCACTTTATCTAACAGCCAAGAGATGAGGCACTTTATCTAACAGCCAAGAGATGAGGCACTTTATCTAACAGCCAACAGATGAGGCACTTTATCTAACAGCCAAGAGATGAGGCACTTTATCTAACAGCCAACAGATGAGGCACTTTATCTAACAGCCAAGAGATGAGGCACTTTATCTAACAGCCAACAGATGAGGCACTTTATCTAACAGCCAAGAGATGAGGCACTTTATCTAACAGCCAACAGATGAGGTACTTTATCTAACAGCCAAGAGATGAGGCACTTTATCTAACAGCCAAGAGATGAGGCACTTTATCTAACAGCCAAGAGATGAGGCACTTTATCTAACAGCCAAGAGATGAGGCACTTTATCTAACAGCCAACAGATGAGGCACTTTATCTAACAGCCAACAGATGAGGCACTTTATCTAACAGCCAACAGATGAGGCACTTTATCTAACAGCCAACAGATGAGGCACTTTATCTAACAGCCAACAGATGAGGCACTTTATCTAACAGCCAAGAGATGAGGCACTTTATCTAACAGCCAACAGATGAGGCACTTTATCTAACAGCCAACAGATGAGGCACTTTATCTAACAGCCAAGAGATGAGGCACTTTATCTAACAGCCAAGAGATGAGGCACTTTATCTAACAGCCAACAGATGAGGCACTTTATCTAACAGCCAAGAGATGAGGCACTTTATCTAACAGCCAACAGATGAGGCACTTTATCTAACAGCCAAGAGATGAGGCACTTTATCTAACAGCCAACAGATGAGGCACTTTATCTAACAGCCAACAGATGAGGCACTTTATCTAACAGCCAACAGATGAGGCACTTTATCTAACAGCCAACAGATGAGGCACTTTATCTAACAGCCAACAGATGAGGCACTTTATCTAACAGCCAAGAGATGAGGCACTTTATATATTGTTTATCAATTGTATATTAAGAAATGACGATGAAAACTGGGTTTTATATTGTTTTGCATAATTTTATTCCTGTATTGAATCTGTCTTTAACAGAAGATTATAAGAAGAGTTTGAAGATACCAAAAGGGGTAATCAAAATCCATAAATTGAAGAAGGACAGACAACACAATGGCCAAAAGAAAAAGGAAAAAAGGACAAACAACGATCTACAAAACATACATATAAAACTAAAGATCGAGAAACATGAACACACTAAAAACCAGTGGTGAACTCAGGTGCTCTGGAAGGGTAAGCAGTTCCTGATCTAGTGGCACTCGTCGTGTTAGTCTAGTTACAAACCCGGTGATAAGTCATGAATGAGGAAAGGTTGAATCTTCAATTGTGACAGGTAATGTCTTAAATTGGCATGCTAAATATCAGATGACTTTATCTAATGTGTCATGTTTCTATTCTTGTATTCCTGCCTATAAAATTCCACTGGGCAAGAGGACAACATCTGGTGAAACCTGAGAGACAACTTGTAAACTTGGCTTGACATGTCTAAATACTTCATTTACAAAATACAAGGTTTCCTATAATATGGTTTTCCAGGAATACTATGTCGTACCTTTAATTTGATTTATAACTTTACATATACACAGGTACAAATTCTACTAATTTCATATACAATGTAAGTATTATTTATTTCAAAACACAGTTGAATCTCTAAATTCCTAAACTATAAAGACAAGTTATTTTCTTGGAAAATTAATTCAAGATAAATCATAAAATTAACAGTTTGGTTTTTTCGTTCAGCAGCCCCCCTTTTTAAGACCATTCCCAACCAAAAACAACTCAGGTCTCTTATATAAGGCCTGATTTCAGGTGCACTAAGATAGTAAGATGCCACTTAATTGTCCCCCCACAAATGAGAGGCCACCCATCTTATACTACCACTTTTTCATTACAGAAGAACTACTATATTAATAAAAGGTGCCTTTCATGTAAAATAAATTACCAGTAAGCTTTAATTGTATATTATAAATATAATTTCTGCTTTAGTCTTTAAATCCATTGTTTTATACTATTTCAGAAGGAACAATATTTTTTCAGAAAAGAGCTACAACAACAAAAGCTGTATTTCATTATCACCTTTGTACTTGTAAACAAACGTTAAGAGAATACAGAAGAGGTAATCATATATGGACAATCCAGATAAACTGGCAACATAGGGTACATTGATCAAGACTGGCAACATAGGGTACACAAGATATATTGATGAAGACTGGCAACATTAGGTACACAAGATACATTGATGAAGACTGGCAACATTAGGTACACAAGATACATTGATGAAGACTGGCAACATTGGGTACACAAGATACATTGATGAAGACTGGCAACATTGGGTACACAAGATACATTGATGAAGACTGGCAACATAGGGTACACAAGATACATTGATGAAGACTGGCAACATAGGGTACACAAGATACATTGATGAAAACTGGCAACATAGGGTACACAAGATACATTGATGAAGACTGGCAAGATTGGGTACACAAGATACATTGATGAAGACTGGCAACATTGGGTACACAAGATACATTGATGAAGACTGGTAACATTGGGTACACAATACACATTGATGAAGACTGGCAACATAGGGTACACAAGATACATTGATGAAGACTGGCAACATAGGGTACACAAGATACATTGATGAAGACTGGCAACATAGGGTACACAAGATACATTGATGAAGACTGGCAACATTGGGTACACAAGATACATTGATGAAGACTGGCAACATTGGGTACACAAGATACATTGATGAAGACTGGCAACATTGGGTACACAATATGCATTGATGAAGACTGGCAACATAGGGTACACAAGATACATTGATGAAGACTGGCAACATTGGGTACACAAGATACATTGATGAAGACTGGCAACATAGGGTACACAAGATACATTGATGAAGACTGGCAACATAGGGTACACAAGATACATTGATGAAAACTGGCAACATAGGGTACACAGGATACATTGATGAAGACTGGCAACATTGGGTACACAAGATACATTGATGAAGACTGGCAACATAGGGTACACAAGATACATTGATGAAGACTGGCAACATTGGGTACACAAGATACATTGATGAAGACTGGCAACATAGGGTACACAAGATACATTGATGAAGACTGGCAACATTGGGTACACAAGATGCATTGATGAAGACTGGCAACATAGGGTACACAAGATACATTGATGAAGACTGGCAACATAGGGTACACAAGATACATTGATGAAGACTGGCAATAATGGGTACACAAGATACATTGATGAAGACTGACAACATAGGGTACACAAGATACATTGATGAAGACTGGCAACATAGGGTACACAAGATACATTGATGAAGACTGGCAACATTGGATACACAAGATACATTGATGAAGACTGGCAACATTGGGTACACAAGATACATTGATGAAGACTGGCAACATTGGGTACACAATATGCATTGATGAAGACTGGCAACATAGGGTACACAAGATACATTGATGAAGACTGGCAACATTGGGTACACAAGATACATTGATGAAGACTGGCAACATAGGGTACACAAGATACATTGATGAAGACTGGCAACATAGGGTACACAAGATACATTGATGAAAACTGGCAACATAGGGTACACAGGATACATTGATGAAGACTGGCAACATTGGGTACACAAGATACATTGATGAAGACTGGCAACATAGGGTACACAAGATACATTGATGAAGACTGGCAACATTGGGTACACAAGATACATTGATGAAGACTGGCAACATAGGGTACACAAGATACATTGATGAAGACTGGCAACATTGGGTACACAAGATGCATTGATGAAGACTGGCAACATAGGGTACACAAGATACATTGATGAAGACTGGCAACATAGGGTACACAAGATACATTGATGAAGACTGGCAATAATGGGTACACAAGATACATTGATGAAGACTGACAACATAGGGTACACAAGATACATTGATGAAGACTGGCAACATAGGGTACACAAGATACATTGATGAAGACTGGCAACATTGGATACACAAGATACATTGATGAAGACTGGCAACATTGGGTACACAAGATACATTGATGAAGACTGGCAACATAGGGTACACAAGATACATTGATGAAGACTGGCAACATTGGGTACACAAGATACATTGATGAAGACTGGCAACATAGGGTACACAAGATACATTGATCAAGACTGGCAACATAGGGTACACAAGATACATTGATGAAGACTGGCAACATTGGGTACACAAGATACATTGATGAAGACTGGCAACATTGGGTACACAAGATACATTGATGAAGACTGGCAACATTGGGTACACAAGATACATTGATGAAGACTGGCAACATTGGGTACACAAGATACATTGATGAAGACTGGCAACATTGGGTACACAAGATACATTGATGAAGACTAGCAACATAGGGTACACAAGATACATTGATGAAGACTGGCAACATTGGGTACACAAGATACATTGATGAAGACTGGCAACATAGGGTACACAAGATACATTGATGAAGACTGGCAACATTGGGTACACAAGATACATTGATGAAGACTGGCAACATAGGGTACACAAGATACATTGATGAAGACTGGCAACATAGGGTACACAAGATACATTGATGAAGACTGGCAACATAGGGTACACAAGATACATTGATGAAGACTGGCAACATAGGGTACACAAGATACATTGATGAAGACTGGCAACATAAGGTACACAAGATACATTGATGAAGACTGGCAACATTAGGTACACAAGATACATTGATGAAGACTGGCAACATAGGGTACACAAGATCCATTGATGAAGACTGGCAACATTGGGTACACAAGATACATTGATGAAGACTGGCAACATAGGGTACACAAGATACATTGATGAAGACTGGCAACATTGAGTACACAAGATACATTGATGAAGACTGGCAACATTAGGTACACAAGATACATTGATGAAGACTGGCAACATAGGGTACACAAGATACATTGATGAAGACTGGCAACATTGGGTACACAAGATACATTGATGAAGACTGGCAACATAGGGTACACAAGATACATTGTTGAAGACTGGCAACATTGGGTACACAAGATACATTGTTGAAGACTGGCAACATAGGGTACACAAGATACATTGTTGAAGACTGGCAACATAGGGTATACAAGATACATTGATGAAGACTGGCAACATAGGGTACACAAGATACATTGATGAAGACTGGCAACATTGGGTACACAAGATACATTGATATTGATGAAGACAAACAAAACACAAGCAAACACAAATAACATAAATAAGACATGAGCTCTTCTACAAACAACTGGAGGTAAAGACGAACCTAACATCGTTTTTATGCAGAACTCAGAATGTAAAGACACATAATAGGACAACACACAAAAACTAAAAAGATGAGCAACACGGACCCTACCAAAAAACAGGGGTGAACTCAGGTAAGCAGTTCCTGCCTATTATAAAATGAAATTCACTTTGGATGAAGAGCTTAACTTTGTTATTTCAAATTGATTTCTTGGTTGAATAGAAATTATACAAAATATATCAGTTCACAGTAACTGCTACTCACCATCAGATATTTTTTTACAGGTGCCACTAGACGAGCAGGGACTACTTACCCTTCCAGAGTACCTGAGTTCATCCCTGGTTTTTTTCAGTGGGGGTTTGTGTTGCTCGATTTTTAGTTCTCTGTGTAGTGTTTTGTCTGTCCTTCAGATCACAGCTTGTGATTATTACCCCTTTGGTATCTTCAAACTTTTCTTTCTCTTATAAAACAAATATTTAGCTAATATGTATTAAAACAGAAAGTTCATTTCACTTCTATACTCTATACATAAAGGTTTGATTCTATGTGTATTTAATTTAGCTTTGTAATTGACAGATTAGAACAAAAAATGTAATTATGAAACTGCTAAAAAAAAATTAAGAACAGCATTCTTCTTCAAGATCTAAAAATAAATTAAGTAGGTACCTCTTCTCTATTTTCATCCCTTGAAACAGATAAAAATAAATTCTTTGGAACTGGTGGACCTCGTACTACAGCTTCCTCAAGATTATCTATCCCAAGATGCTTTGCAACATCTGCTGCTGTTGATTGTGTTGCTGTGGCTGTCAGTCCAAGGAAACATTGTACACCAAACTTTTCACGTATCACCTGGGAATAAGAGGAAGAAAATTAAACAGTAACAGTCCTTACTAGGTTGTTTGTTTGTTCGCTTGATGGTGTTTAACACCACTTTCAACAATATTTCAGTTATAACGTGGCGGTCAGTTTTATTGGTGGAGGAAAACGGAGGACCCGGAGAAAACCAGTGAAAAGTCACTGACAAACTTTATCACATAATGCTGTACACCTCGCCCTGATCGAGATTCGAACCCACAACATCAGTTGTGATAGGCACTGATTGCATAGGTAGTAGTAAATCCAACTACCATACGATCATGGCCACGACAGTCCCTTTTTACTAAGTCTTATGCCATCCTTTAACAAAATCCATATAGGAAGCACAGGTTCTGCTTGAACAGGCACTGCCTGTTGCTCAATTCCATTCATATACTTGTGAATAAAACATGTTCAAAGCCTACAAAATGCATTAGGATATCATTTAGAGATATAGAAGCATGAACTGTGGATGCAGGTGCTACAGGAATGTTGCCACATATGTTGTTTGGTTGTTGGCTTTACAAGTACCTATGCAGTCAGTCCCTATCACAACTAACGTTGTGAGTTTTAATCCCGCTCAGGCGAAGTGTACTCGATACAACATTATGTGATAAAGTTTATCAGTGACCTTGCGGCAGATCAGTGGTTTTTCCCTGGGTACTCCGGTTTCCTCCACCAATAAAACTTACCACTACGATATATTTGAAATATTGCTGAAAGTGGCGTTAAACACCATAACCCATCCCCACTCCCTATGATTTTTCTTTTAGATTTTAGAACTGTTCCGAAAGTGTGGTATTTTTTGTATTTCATTATATTTCAAAGTATATATTGAAAATTCTTTCTAAGATTACCTTTGTGAGCCTCAGATAGGAGGGTCTAAAATTATGTGACCACTCTGACAGACAGTGAGTCTCATCAATACACACAAATGAGATAGGTGGGAGACTTGCTGCAGAATTCAAAAAGGACATTGTTCCACCTGCTATGGCCTCTGGGGAAACTAAAAGGAAATGCACTTGTCCTTCCTTGAGTGACTGCATGACACTCTCACGCTGTGCCTTGCTCATGTTGGTATGGAGACAGGCACCTCTGACACCAGGAGGCAGGCCAGTGATCTAAAAATAAATTTATATTATAGAAAAAAATGCTTTCAATGAAATGACTGTCTAGCATGGAAAAAAATTAATAATTATATACATGTATAGTACAATTACTCTTGCATAGAATATCAAAAATAAAATTATGACTAATTGAACAATGAACTATTTCACCAATGCAGCAGTCCTCGAAATGAATATTTGAATTTATTTTATATATATATCTTAATTAAAACTGAAAAATTTACTGGTCCAAACAAAGTTTTACTGGTCTCATCATGAGGACTGTAATGCACATTAATTAAAACAAAAATTTAAGTTTAATGGCAATATCATCATGTCTGTTAGGAGTGATTGTTGGTGCCTGTGAATGCTTTCAGTTATCCGACTACTAGCTGTTGGTTAAAGACCTTGAATGGTATCAGGATAAAATGCCTCTATTGCAAATATCAAGATCCATTCAAGTCTTACAACAAATTTTCTTTCATATAGAAATGATTTTTTTTTTAATTTCTGTTTTTTAAAGATTACAAAAATCAACGAAACGTATCATGTTTGCCTATTAAATTTTAAATTTTATATAAAAATGCATAAAATGCCTTCAGAAATTCACAGATTTTATAATTGAAATAATTTGTGCTGCACTCTTTTTTGGCTTTTTTTAATGATGCAGAGAATTTCAATGTTAGAAGTCTTGCCGATTTTATCCAGTTGTGAATGTATGCATAGTTGATATATCATTGTTATCAAAGACTAGGAATTCTTTTTAAAGAGACAGATGCTGTTTAGAATGTGGTTGACATTCAGTTACATAAAATTGACAATTCAATACCCAAATGTCTGCATGTTAGAAGCATGTTACTAAGCCAATGATCTCCTTTTATTTCAAATGACCTAAAAGCTCTAAAAATGGACCTTTTTTAACTTGTACTTCAAACATGTACTTGACTTAGGCAGTGTTAATACAAACCATATCCCAAATAATTAAGAGAGTGGGGGTTGGGATCCCATTAACTGGTTACAGTAAACTCTAAAACATTTGCTTGCCGATCCTAAGCAAGGATCTGGATTTCCATTGGCCAATGTTGTGGTCATTTTTGTGTTCAATGACTTGAGGAGAGATGAAGTTGTTCGTTTAGTTGATATTGATGAAATTGTTGACCATCACTGTTTAAGGTGGTACCATACACTTCAGGTAAAATTTGATCTGCTCATTTAATTTTCTTATTTTTTGGCAGTGTGTTTGAATATATCCACTGTAATAAATATCAAAATTTTAACAAATTCCAACCAACAGACTCAGAGCTATAAATTCACTAGCCACATAGCAGCTTTTCTCTCTGTGGTTTTGATTACCAAGATGCTTGAAATCTGCATACAAACATCATATGATCAAAACGTTCAACTGATTTTAAAGAGTTATCTCCCTGTAGTGTATGGTACCCCCCTTAAATTAACATTTCATAAAATTAAAACTTTATAATGCACACAGTATAACAATAGGTCACACAGTATAACAATACGTCACACAGTATAACAATAGGTCACACAGTATAACAATAGGTCAAGTCAAAAATGCTAGAGAAGTATGCACTGAAGATCACTTAATAAATATAGCTGCTCTTCTCAAAGTTACTGTTGTTATATTATCACTTAAAACTTTCTTTTAGTGAGTGAGTGATTGTTGTTTAATGCCAAGTGAGAACTTTTTTCAGCTATACCATGGCGAGAACAAACTACATTTTGATCAGATAATGACGATGATGTACGTTTTGTACCTGAACAACACTTTGATTGGATTTTTACAGTGCTAATCATGAAAATAGATGAAATAATGTTCGCTTGACATTAAATAACAATAAATCAATCAATCATCTCTTACCCCATAATTAAAACTTTGTTGTTTTTAACATTTACCTGATCTTCCATTAAGGATACCAGTGGTGATATAACTAATGTAAAACAGTTGGATTTCTGAGCATACAGTATTGCTGGTAACTGGTAAGTCAGAGATTTACCTCCCCCTGTCGATAATATCACAAGTGTAGAACGACCTACAAAATTTATAACGAGAATGAGTTTACAAAATGTCAAAATCAACAATGTTATATTCTTAGACATGAAATTAAATAATATAAATACTTTGCATTGTTTTGTTTCTTTGTAATATGTTATCTTGAGTAAAACACAGAAAAAACATCTGAGGGGGCGTCGTGATCGTAGGTAGTTGGATTTTCAACTACCCGTGCAATCAGTGCCTTTCACCACTAAAGTTGTGAGTTCGAAACCTGTTCATGGTGAGGTGTACTCAATACAATATTATGTGATAAAGTTTGTCAGTGACTTGGGACAGGTTGGTGGTTTTCTCTGGGTACTCTGGTTTCCTCCACCAATAAAACTAACTGCCAACGATATAACTGAAATATTTTCCTATCAGACTCTACTAATGATACTAATGATAATGTTTGTCTCGACCTTCAAAACTGCCGTTATTCTATATAAAAGCCACATGAATTACACCACTGATTCCCGAGGCTTTCAAAAATAAGAATCCCTTCCTATTTATTCAATCATACTATTTAATCAATTACCACTTAGGATAATATTCTCAAAAAAGGTGTTAAAATTAAAAAAATAGGTTAAACATTGGGTGTTAAGAAATCAAGAAGATGTTTTAAATTCTAATCAACAAACAACCTGCAATTAAACACTATCAATTAAGAGTGTTTCAACAAATTACTAAATTGATCGATAAAGGATTGCTTTGCTATTTTTAACAAATTAGAAAATTTCTAAATATTTGCTATTTTCGGTAAATTAATTGCAAGATAAAAGGCTTTCTGCTATAAATTTTATTCTATAAAAGGACTAATACAACAACATAGAAATTTTTATCAATTATTTCAATGTGTAAAATTTAGCAATATGCTTAAAATAGGAGAAGACTTCATTAACTTGTGTCTAATCCATTTTGTCTACTTAATTGGCAAATAAAATATGTTTAAAGTAATAGATGAAATGAAATTAATATTTTATCAAAAGCTTTGCACTACTTAACGCATGTCAAGGGAATTGTACAAATTTACCTATTTAAACTAAAACAAAGACATCAATGTAGATTGGTTAATTATTTTTTTTTACCAATTAAAGAATGAAATTAAACCAATCAAAATTTTTACATACAAACTTTGACAGCTCTAACTTGGAATACTGGAAAATCACAAATGAAATTATATAAACATTTTGTTATTTTTTTCCACTAATTTATGAGTGGTTTTTACATAACATTCAGTATTCCTAAAAGATTAATTGATTGATTGGTGTTTAACATCAACATTACCAGTATTTCAGTTATATCGTGGCATATTTCTAATTGAGAACAGTGACCAAACATTTTTCTTTCATAATTTACAAGTTAGCACAGTGTAACTGCTTAAAATCAATTTTAACACACAATTAACAGCACCATTATCTGATGATGGAAAATCAGTGTTGTCGACACTGTCAACTTCTAGAATGAATGTCCGTCTGTTAAACTTGAAAATAGTTTTGCAATACCTATTCACTAGACTTACTAAAATTGTATATTTTTTTTAATATCATAATCTAAGATCATTTATTGTACCTGACAATATCCTCTTAACAGCTTTTTCTTGTCCATGCCTAAACTTGTCATACCCAAATTGTTTCAATCCTTTCTTTACTGAATCTGGGATATCTAAAATAAAATCGTAATATTTATGACAATTGAAAGCTTACAATGCTGGGTAAGACATTACTACAACCAGAATTTTGGATAACCAGGGGTACGTTCAAGATCGTTGATTCTTCAAAATGTCTTCGTAGATTTTTTATAGTTGAACGTGTATTTTTTAATAATATTTTCATAGATATCTTAAAATGTCTTTAAGGAATATTTTCAATTTTTGAACAGGTTATACGATATAACCTGGTTTGGGGAAGTTTACACTTAATAAATCATGAAGCGGTTTATGAAAAGTGTAAACTGTTCCAAACCAGGTTATACAAGTATAACCTGTTCAAAAATTTCAAATATTCCTAATAAATTAATTTTTTCAAATTTAATGATTCCTCGATTTTAATTTTGATTATTTCAAGGGACTATTTGAATTAGTCGTTTGCAAATCATTACATTGGCGACGTCACTATACCAACCCAAGTTATCAAGTATAACCAATGTTGCTCCAGGCGGATCAGCCAATCAGATTGCAGCATTCACAGCAAATTAAATTATTTGAAGATGATCAAGAAGCTACTTAAAATGATGGACAAAGAAATTTTTTATAAATGATAGATTTGTTCTCTTATTTCGTTATACACACAATGTTTGCATTTGCCACATTCGGCTTTGACTGTTGGTTTTTAATCAGGTCATATAAACAGGAAGTGTAAGTGTCAACCGCTGTTTATCAAAACAAAGTAAATTGCATGAACAAATATTTATTCAGAGCCATTATTAAGGAAAAAAATCTACTTTTATCGTTCAATGTCGAACATAGAACATTTTCAAGTACTATTTTTTAAATTCTACGATCTTGAACGTAATCCTGCTTTTTTACTTTTGTACACATGGAGATTTTAGTGTGCAGTAAATTTTCAGCTTTCGTTTTTTTAACATTTATTACCTCTATCAGAATACTTGACTTTTACAAAATATGAGAGGGTCATGTGAACTGGTATCGCCCACCTAGTAAATAATGTATGCCCCTCCCACAAAGCATGGAAGGCATTAAGTTTATCCCATGTCTGTATGTATGTCTGTACGTCCATACACATGTCCCGCATTTAGTTTCCAGTTCTCCTAAAATCATTTCATATTTATACAAAAGGTCATGTATATTTGAGCTTAATTCATGAATGCTTGTAAATAAAAGTTTGAAAAAATTATATAAAAATATCAAAATTTACTCTTCTTAATTCTGCTTTTAAAGGTGAAAAATTTCAAAAAAATGGGATAAGAAATGACATCATGAGAATTTTTCTTTTAAAAGTTGTTCTATATGAAATATATAGGGAAATATCTTAGTGCAGAAAGACTTTTGCCCCGTAAATGTACTTATGTCTACTTTTGTTCTATCAATTATGATGATTCATTTTTAATCCAACTTTTTAATCAATTCTACAAACAAAGTTGACAATTACATAAATACAACGAGACATAACAACTGACATCATGTCACTGGATATTGAAATATTAACTATTATAATTTTAGAAACTACTCCCGTAATATCAACAATCATATATAAATATAGGTCATGTAATATATATCAACATTCCAAACCTTCTGAATTTTGCTCTTCTAATGAAAAGAAAGGTTCCATGGGTGGGGGAGCTTCCTGAATTTCTCTAGTAGTCCTAACGATCCCAGCTTCAATATCAAATTCATCTACGTCATCGTCTATTTTTTCCTTTTCTTCTACCTTGCTGTTTTCATCTAAACAAATATTACTTTTTACATTAAAAAGCAAAAAAAATAATTTCATCCTTTACATTTTCACAAATTTAGCGCCCATTCAATTTTTTTTTCAAATGAGCATCATCTACTTTTTCTTTGTCTTCCTAATTGCTGTCTTCATCTAAACAAAATATTACGTTTTCATTCAACAGCAAAAATCATTTTATCCTAGTCATTTTCACAAATTTTGAAACCATTTAATTTTAATTGTGAAAATGATAAATTTTTCTGACAAATTTAATACTTTAAACTGTGTGTTGTTTTCTTAATGATAGCCATGCATCTGGGAAATCAAATTCTATACACCAAATAACATCAAAATGACAGAGACCCAGTTGTGTAGCATTTATCTACAGAAGTAAAGAGTACCGCTTAATTGCAGGCTTCACAGTCATTTTAGGGAGTTAGTTAAACACTCGAAGCGAGCACGCTAACCATTATGCCACCGATGCGGCTCTCATTGTTGAAGACCCTACTGTGACTGTGAAATGTAGCATTGCAATAAAACTACTGTTCCTTTACTTAAATTTGTGTCTAAGTGTAAAATGTAAAATTGGAAAGTCTCTTATTTACATCCACATCCTTTCTTACTAATTACCAATAAAACTTTTTTAATTAACTAGGATAAACTTAATTAAAATGGGTGAATTAAATCTTGGATAACACTGACAATTGATTCATCATAGTTAAAACTGAATTTAAATTATTTCTGCTTCCTCTAGGTATAGCTTGGATAGGAAAGACAAATGAAAGAAATATCACCACTCCATTTTTCTGCATCCCAAATAGTAATCATAATACTTTGGAGAAAACCATATTGTACAAAGAGACATAACTCTAAAAATTATTCTATACGGTACAACTACAAAACATTTACACATCATGTATAAGAGTGGGTTTGGATTATGGTGTTTAACACCACTTTCAACAATATTTCAGTTATATCGTGGCAGTTAGTTTTATTGGTGGAGGAAACCAGAGTACCCGGAAAAAACCACCAACCTGTCGCAAGTCTTTGACAAACTTTTTCACATAGTGTTGTATCGAGTACTACTAGCCACTAGCAGGATTCGAATTCACAACTTTAGTGGTGATAGGCACTGATTGCATAGGTTGTTGTAAATCCAACTACCATACGATCACGACCAGGAAGGACTCTGTTTAAGAGTAAGATGAAAAGTACATTGTAGCAAAATAACAAGTTTCAGTGAGTGAGTGGGTGATTGTTGTTTAACACCATTTTTCAGCTATATCATGGCTAGAACAAGTTAC
The DNA here is from genome assembly GCA_963383655.1 of Bathymodiolus septemdierum. NCBI lineage: Eukaryota > Metazoa > Mollusca > Bivalvia > Mytilida > Modiolidae > Bathymodiolus > Bathymodiolus septemdierum. The sequence continues at coordinate 79,503,505 of OY726521.1, forward strand.
ACTGCGATAAGATGATAATGATGCCCGCTTTGTTCTAGACAAACATGCTGAGTTGGATTTTTATAGTGTTAGCTCACTGAAACAACAGTCTGCAGGTAGACATGTCGCTCTACTTGGATACAAAATCTTGATTCCGAGCCAACCAGCATTTCCTATTATTCCTTACACTGCATGCTTTGTGAAGAAGCAGCAAACCTTGATTTGATCAAACCGAGGCTTGAATGCACCATCACCGCAATTGAAGCGAGCATGCTACTATTTTTCACCACGATGTGGTTGATTACTAGCACTCTATTACTCTACTGGAAGGTCGGTGGTCTTCTACCGGCACTCCGGTTTCCTCCATCAATAAATCTGACCGTCACGATATAACTGAAATATTGTTGAAAGTGGCGTTAAATACCATAACCTAATCTAACCTATTACTTTACTTTCTTTCTCATCTCATAAGTAACAAAAAAATCACTATGGTAGTAATTTATGACTTCTGCATGTTGTGAAAATTGCATAGGAAAATAAATTTGATTTAAAGCTAACTTTGTTTAGAAGTCTTTGGTACTTTAACTTTATCTTTTTGTCCATCTGTTTTGATTCCTTTAGCCATCATTGAAGCTTGTCGTAATGTAGGAAAATTCTCTTCTAGAACTGGAGGCTGATCATCCATTTCTTCTTTCTCCTTTGCTCCTCCTTAGAAAAAAAATCAAAAAAATAATCAGAATGTTGTTGTTTAGAAAAATCATACAAATACTGGTAAACTGAACGTTATATTTTTTTTTAATCTTACATGTTTTTCTGTTATAGTATTCAGTGAAACCAGCCTATTATCAACATCTTGCATTCCTTGAGACCACCATATTTGTCCACTATAGACAAGCGTTCAAGGCACACAGCTTAAATTTGTAAAGACATCTGTCATTGGGATTTAAGTGTATTCTTTATTTAGACAGGATTCAGTTTTATTGAGGATTAAGAAAAGACAAGATTCATGTTTATTGAGCATTCAGAATAGACAAGATTCATGTTTATTGAGCATTCAGAATAACCAAGATTCATGTTTATTGAGTGTTCAGACTAAACAAGATTCATGTTTATTGAGCATTCAGAATAACCAAGATTCATGTTTATTGAGTGTTCAGACTAAACAAGATTCATGTTTATTGAGGTTTCAGAATAGACAAGATTCAAGTTTATTGAGCATTCAGAATAACCAAGATTCATGTTTATTGAGTGTTCATACTAAACACGATTCATGTTTATTGAGTGTTCATACTAAACAAGATTCATGTTTATTGAGCATTCAGAATAACCAAGATTCATGTTTATTGAGTGTTCAGACTAAACAAGATTCATGTTTATTGAGGTTTCAGAATAGACAAGATTCAAGTTTATTGAGCATTCAGAATAACCAAGATTCATGTTTATTGAGTGTTCATACTAAACAAGATTCATGTTTATTGAGTGTTCATACTAAACAAGATTCATGTTTATTGAGTATTCAGAATAACCAAGATTCATGTTTATTGAGCATTCAGAATAACCAAGATTCATGTTTATTGAGCATTCAGAATAACCAAGATTCATGTTTATTGAGTGTTCAGACTAAACAAGATTCATGTTTATTGAGCATTCAGAATAACCAAGATTCATGTTTATTGAGTGTTCATACTAAACAAGATTCATGTTAATCGAGTGTTCAGAACAGACATAGACAGAATTCATGGTATCCAGGGTTCAGTATAGACTAGATTCACTGTACTAGAATTCATTAGGCTGTTTTTCTTTTAATTAATCTAGCATTCAGTAGATATCTCACCGTAAAGCAACAAGGTTTATTGTATCAATGTTCCAATATGATAAAGTTGGAATGGTAGTGAAATTTTCAAATATACATACAGTGAAAGCTATCTAAACTGAACCCTGAATAAAAACCAAATCCTGTATAAATCAAATTTCAAATGAAGTTCTAATGCTGTCAGAAGTCACAACACAAAATTTTGCATGTCAAAGTTTGTCTTTTGTAACCTGATTCCTCTTTTAATCACCTTTGCATTTATTTGCCCAGTGTCCTTCTTGGCCACATTTGAAACATTTGTTTCCATAACTTTCACTGCGAGATTTCATTTTCTGTTTCCATAGGAACCGTTTCATCTGTGGTCCTGTCTTGCCTTGACTTCCTTTCCTTCTGTATGTTTTTACTTTCATATTAAGTCTAACAAAATTTTCTGATTTTGCATACGACGATGGAGCTTTACTTCTGTATTTAAAAAAAAAAAAATTAATTTACTAAGAAGACTGACATTATAAACTGTGCAAAAAAGTTATGCTTAATCCGACGATATATCTTATTCTTTTGAGACTGTGTCAGTGGCGGGAATGCTACGAAACGATGCATCATTGTTGCATAAAATTATAATTAAGGTTTTTATTAAACTTTTAACCTTGAGAGGAAAGTTCATAAAGCAATCTGCAATATTAATTATTCAATATCAAACAAGTATGATGCTAGACAATCTAAACAGAAAATAACTGATGCAGTATCAAAATTATTTAAGGAATATTTGAAATTGTTGAACAGGTTATACGATATAACCTGGTTTGGGTCAGTTTACGCTTAATAAATCGCGAAGCGGTTTATGAAAAGCGTAAACTGACCCAAACCAGATTATACAAGTATAACCTGTTCAACAATTTCAAATATTCCTTATAATTTAATTTTCACAACAAAATTTAATGATTCCTCGATTTTAATTATGATTATTTCGTGTGACTATTTGAATTTGTCGTTGGCGGATGAACATGTTGGTGACGTCACAATACCAACCCAGGTTATCGAGTATAACCAAACTTTTCTCCAGGCGGATTAACCAATCAGATTGCAGTATTCAAATCAAATTAAATTATATTGGAATAAACATGTTTCCATTCGTGAGTTATTGCGCTATGTGGTGATTCGTGATATATTTTTGATAATGAAACTTGTCAATTAGTTATAGACTATAAATATCCCTTCAGGCAATATGTTTTTCACAGGACAGGGAGCAATTTCACCAGCACCATTACTGAATAAGTAATTTCTTACCTTGCTGGAGCACATGGTTTCTTTGGTTTTGGAGGTTCTTTAACCTCTGTTTCTGTATTCGTTTCGTCACCCTGACAGCAAAAAATAATGTTTAATAAATTTATCACTTAAGGGCTGTTTCAAAAAAAATGGCTCCAACATGTGAAAAAAATTTCCAAATTAAACTCACTCCTAAAAACTTTCTGTTGATAATTTTCAATGGTGTATACATTGAAGTAAATGAAACAAGAAAAAAACTATGAACAGATAAGTAATAAATTTTTAAGAACCTTTTATTGAACACAAATTGGCATGAAAAACATGTAAAACATATACTTATTCTATATCAGTTAAACAATCTTTAGTCTCAATTATTTTGTATAATGGTTTCTCAAACAATGCAACTGATATAAATGACTTTTTGTGCAAAATATTGGGTTATTGGTAGTTGTAGTTTTTCTTAAAAGCTATTTTTTATGAAAAATTCTCAATATTTTTGTCCAATCTACCTGATAAAGTTTTTATTATCAAAATAATAACGAATATTTTTACTTAAGACAGCAAAATTTTCAAACTTTGAAGATAAGTAGCCATTTGTAAAAAAAAATCACATTGATTCTTTGAACGATCGCAAAATAATTTGTTGTAGAAAAAACATTTTGTCTATTTTTGTTGCACTCCTGACATTTTATAATAAAAAAAAAAGAAGAAAATATCACATTTTAAAATGCCAACATTGAACAGTGATGTTACTGTTAACTCATACAATATTTTTTACCTGTTTCAATGAAATATTTGTTCAGAAATGACAGTATTTGGAAATTTGTAACAATTTTTTTTTTGCCATACCACTTTTTTAATACCCAGTTTTAGCAGCAATATTTTTAATTACATTTGAAAATTTGTATTATACCACTCTAATATATTTATAAGATAAATCATAAAGAAATAATTAGAATATTTGTACAGGCTAGAAAAGGCAATTTATTATAAATTATCATTATTTTATCAATGGTACTATTTTATCAGGATATGTTGCACTCCTGACATTATATTGCCATCAAGAAAAAGAAGATTTATTAACTTAAAAACAATTCACAGGGGAAAAAATCAGTTGGTGTTCTTTCAAGCATTAGTTTTACCAAGTTTTAATGATAATTTTTTTCTTAAAGTAACATTTTTCTAGTTATTTGTAACTTGTTTACGGTCAAACTTCTCGAAAATTCCAACTTATTTTTGAAATATACTATACAAAAACATTTAAAACATGTATTAATCTAAATTAATATTGAAAATAGATGTTTAATGTACAATTACAAGTATTTTTTGGATACTTAGAAAATTGATTATATCAAATTTCAATGATTTTTAAATATTTGTCAGGAGTGCAACATTTACATGGTCAACCATAAATTATCTATAAGAAAATAGATAAATGCATTTATCATAAACTTTATCAAGTCAATTAATCTCCAATAGCTAATGAACCTAGAAAACTTGTTCCCTTGTCAGAGAATGTCTCTAGTATTAATACCTAATAGATATTAAAGCATGAGACCATTTAAAATGAACAAAAATGCTTTATTACATAAAATTAAAAGTACATAAAATGCTATTGGCACTTTTAATTTTTTCAAACATTATTCTAAACTTGACAGAATCTCATTTTATTTAAATCATCCATATAAAAAGCTATAATTTAGACTGTGTAGAAGATCACTTAAAACTAGTTGCACTCCTGACATGAATCAAATGCTTCTGTGAGAGATATTTTATGTATCTCAAACAGGTAAATGGGTTTTAGGGGGCACATCAGTAAACCAGCCAATCCGCATTTGAGACAGTCCTCGAAAATAGTACAAAATAGATCACCAGGAACTTTGAATTTTTTTTTCAGTTGTTTCTTGATTATGATATTTTTTACAGTTAATCCTATCATATTTGGTGAGGTTTTAGCTGCAAAAAAACACGTCATTTGTTGAAATATAACCACAGATAAAAACATGGATGTCAAATTACTACACCCTGTGTGGAAGGATTTCCTGGATACTGTAAATACTGTTGTTTTGACCGGATATTGAAAACAGCTGATTATTTTCTTATTTGACATACAATGTTTGTTTCAAAGTGGATCAGAATGTGGAGCTTGGACCAAAATAATAGGAAATAGTTGTCTTGTTATCCAGAAAATTCATTTGGATTTTTAATGATTTTTTTATTTACAATGTAAGTCAATGGTGGAATATATAGTGGTGTGCCCTCTTAAGGGGGGGGGGTGTGCAAACAAATGTCCCGGGTTTGTATCTATGGTTACTGCATCCGATGTGGATTCATCTTTGTCAGCCATTCTTTTAGAATATTGCTGATCACATTTAGGGAAATTTTTTCCAAATGTTTAGAAATTTGTCTTGAATATAGCTAAAATATGGCCGAGGCAGCTGATTTCAGTATGCCTGATGTTTTTGCTAACAATTATTTAGACAGAATCATGAAGAAAACAGAAAAAAGTTTAAATAATACATGTATTTTATATACAGGATAGGAAAACAAAATCTGGTTACACTGTTATTGATGTTCGATTGCCAGGACACTCACGTTTTGTACCAATGCATGTACATGACTAAGATACATGATTCACACACGTTGTATTCAACTGAATCCAGAAAATGATCATGTGTCTCATTTATGTCATTCAAAAACTTGTGCTAATATTTTACATCTAAGTTTAGAACCGCCACATGTAAATAATTCCAGGCTTCAGTGTACACTTTAGTTTTCTCGCCACAAAAGTTACAGTTATCACATTTTAATCTGAGACGCCCCCACTTTTGACAATTGTTTGTATTCCAGTTGCATAAAAGTTCACATCTGGGTTCATTTTGACCATGTTCCTTGTAAAATTTCTTGAACATGTCCATTAATTTTCCACAATGTAAAGTTTTGTTTCCTACAATGTCATTCTTATTTTCTTGCAGGAGCTCCGGTTTAGTCACTTGTGGTTCTGGTATTGGATGCAAGAAATGCATATTGCCAATATTACCCTCATAATCTGTAACCAGGTAGTAGTCATCATTAGGGGACAAGTGAACAGCATCTTTGAATGTAGATACAGGTAATCTTTTCGATGATATTGTTGACTCCAGGCACTCTGAAGCTGATTTTTTTTCTGAACCTTGAATGTACCGTTTGAAAGAATCTTCTCCTTATAGTGGGTCTACCTCGTTGCGACATTTTTTAAATTTAGACTTGTGTATTCCCTTGTATTGATATTGACTTTGAAATGATTTTATCGTGTAATTGGCTTTTAATTTCAAAGGTAATAAACATTCTTATATTTATCTTAGATCTGACCATCATTTTAATATCCTTCTCACCCCAAGCACATGACAAACTAATTACTTGAAAGTTTTATGTAATCAAGAGACCAATAAAATGTACTCTCCTAATACACATAATTGACCTCCAACTGGAACCAAATAAATAGCAATATAACGAAAAAATTGTGGAAAAATATGATTTTTTTTTACATCTTCGGTAAAAAAATTGGCAAAATTCCATATTTTCATCCCGGGCCATTTCTTATCTTTATTTGTGTTGAGTAAGCTCTTGTTTAGTTGTTAAACCTGTTAATGTCTCATTTCATTTCTTTTTTTTAAAAACAAAACATTTTTTGTTTGCAGTCTTTTTCTACATTCACACCAACCTTTTGAATTTTCTCACTGTTTGACACTTTTTGTATTTTCAAATTATCTCCCCTTTTTAGGGGCAAGTTTTTTCTTCTGATGGTCATGTTTTATTTGTAAGACAACAAGGTATCAGAAAAAAGTCATGTTTTAGCAGTAGACAATATTTGCGGTTCACTTAAGGGGGCACATCAGTAAACCAGCCAATCCGCATTTGAGACAGTCCTCGAAAATAGTACAAAATAGATCACCAGGAACTTTGAATTTTTTTTTCAGTTGTTTCTTGATTATGATATTTTTTACAGTTAATCCTATCATATTTGGTGAGGTTTTAGCTGCAAAAAAACACGTCATTTGTTGAAATATAACCACAGATAAAAACATGGATGTCAAATTACTACACCCTGTGTGGAAGGATTTCCTGGATACTGTAAATACTGTTGTTTTGACCGGATATTGAAAACAGCTGATTATTTTCTTATTTGACATACAATGTTTGTTTCAAAGTGGATCAGAATGTGGAGCTTGGACCAAAATAATAGGAAATAGTTGTCTTGTTATCCAGAAAATTCATTTGGATTTTTAATGATTTTTTTATTTACAATGTAAGTCAATGGTGGAATATATAGTGGTGTGCCCTCTTTATCTGTTCTCTTGGTTAGTCTCTGTTGAAATAGAAAGACAAATGTGATTTTAGTTACATTTAAAAGAAAATATGTCTAAGAAAATATCAAATGTTACACTCCTGACATTTGAGGGTGCTGCCTTTTTTAATGTGACATTTTTGGCCTTACTACTGATTTTAGTGTATCCTTTAACTATGGTTTTGAAGCAGCAATGATGTATTAAGATTTATTTATACCCCATATCTTTGAAAACTAAAAGACAACATTTCTACAATGTAATTTAGGAAAACTTGCATAAATGTTTGTTGCACTCCTGACTAGGTACATCTTTTTTACAAAGACATATTTTTATCTATTGCTATCTTAAAGTATGTCAACATATCAAAGTTTGTGATGAAATAGATTTTGATAACATATTGTTTGATTTAGCACTGTGGTAGGTTGTTGAAAATTAAGGATTTTTTAAAGTGTCACAAAAAAGGGTTGCACTCCTGACAATTTTGACATGTTTTTTGGACATATTTTTTTTGCTATTCTAGATATCTTAAAGATTTTTTGCAGTAACAAACATCAAATCATTACAGATCTTTTGAACTATTTAGATCCAATAAAATCATAAAAATTAGTAAATTAGACAGCTATAGCAGTAGGAGCCATTTATTTTGAAACTGCCCTTAAGATAACACAAATAAAAACACTACTCTTTAAGAAAAGGTCATATTATTTGACATGAAGTATTTTTTTAACAGTATTCATAAAAAGTTTTCAATTGATATCTTTTTTTTATCTATAATTGTTCAAATTGTTGTAAGAGGGCATCATGGTCATGATCGTATGGTAGCTGGATTTACAACTACCTGTGCAATCATTGCCTATCACTACTAACATTGTGAGTTTGAATCCTGTTCATGGCAAGGTTTACTCGATAAAACATTATGTGATAAAGTTTGTCAGTGACTTGCCACAGGTCAGTGGTTTTCTCCGGGTACTCATGGTCTTTTCCATGTTTGTTGATTAGAGTTGAGAGATAATTGTTCATTTTGTTGATATTGGTGGAATTGTTGATAATCACTGTCTAAACTATTTTCTTAATTGTCAAAAGGTCAGAAAGTTTTTTACTGCTTTTATTTAGCAGAAAAATTAGGTACTGGTTAAAAATTTTAATTCTTACCAAATCTCTGTCTTCTATTACTTTAACTTTCCTTTTTTTACTCTGTCCTTCCTGACTTTTTTCAGCTTTTCTTTTTCCATGTTTTGGTATAACAGGAACGTCATCTTCTCCAGAAAAATCATATTTACTCTCCAAGGTTTTATCTCCCATTTCCTTGACAACAACATCATCATTGTCAACATTTTCTGCAAGTGACTTTGTATGAATAATAGGTTTTCTTATCCTACGCTTACTAGGTTTATTATAGCTGTCGTCATCTATTTCCATAGGTTTTTCAATATCTACTTCTTGAACATTTTTATTTTTACTATAAATATCTACAGGACTTGAATCTTGTTTCTTGTAACTTTTTGCAGTTTGTATATTATCATATATAGCCTCTTTCTGAACATCACTTTTATGAGATTCGTCTGCAAATGGTGCCATGTGATCAATTTCATCCCAGTTCCTATCAGTCGACATATAATCTTTATCCAATTTTCCTGCCTCAAAGTTGTTTTGGTAATCCCCTTGTGAAGATTTTGGTTTAGATTTTACAATGAACTTGTCAGGCAGTATCACTTCTTCTGTGTCTGTATCTGTTAACGCAGATTTCTTCCTGGTCAAAGAAACAGCCTTTTCAAATAATTTATTTTTTATTTTAAATTCTGAATTCTTGTCGTCACAGGAATAATCATAAATATCATTTTTCTGCTTGCTAGCATTACAAGTTTCTTTAGGTATAATAAGAGGTTTAGAACGTCTGTAGCTGGGTTTTACGTCTCCAATTTGCTTTGATACATCAAACAATTTACTGCTTAATTTTTGTAAATACTGGTTTGATTTCTTTCCTTCTGTTTCAGAACTTGTTGATCTTTTTTCTTTTACATTCTTTCTATCAAATTGTCTTCCCCAAACTTCTGATTCATTTCCAACAGAATCATCATCAACATTACCAGTATTTTGGGGAGAATCTTTTTTAATTTTCTTCTCCGTTTTGCCAACAGCAGAAATTGGGCTTTTTTCATCATTTTGGTTTTTGTTCTTGATTTGATCTGTCTTATGGCTTTTTTCATCATTTTTGTTTGTGTTCCTGATTTGATCTGTCTTGGGGCTTTTTTCATCATTTTGGTTTTCATTCCTGATTTGATCTGTCTTGGGGCTTATTTCATCATTTTGGTTTTCATTCCTGATTTGATCTGTCTTGGGGCTTATTTCATCATTTTTGTTTTCATTCCTGATTTGATCTGTCTTGGGGCTTTTTTCATCATTTTGGTTTTTGTTCTTGATTTGATCTGTCTTATGGCTTTTTTCATCATTTTTGTTTGTGTTCCTGATTTGATCTGTCTTGGGGCTTTTTTCATCATTTTGGTTTTCATTCCTGATTTGATCTGTCTTGGGGCTTATTTCATCATTTTTGTTTTCATTCCTGATTTGATCTGTCTTGGGGCTTTTTTCATCATTTTGGTTTTTGTTCCTGATTTGATCTCTCTTTTCATCTTTTTTTTCTTTTTTCTTATCAATTCTTTCTTGAATTTGTTTCTTTAATTTGTTGTAACTTCTGTATGTTTCTAAAATAATACAATTAAAATTACTCCTGAAATGTATTACACCAATACAAGTACATGTGTAATACATGAATGATGATGGACTCAGATCAGTGTCCGGATTAAAATCAGTGTCCACTTCTCAAACAGCACCCACTGATGTCATTATCTCAAATAACGGTCCGGTTTAAGGGTATTCTCAAATCGGTGTCCTTTCCAAATTCTCATATCTATGGCCGATTAATGGGTTAGGGTTAGGGCATATGGCAGTGACGTCATTTTATGTCAATTTGAATTTGATCAAGCGAGAAACAGCCATAGATTTGAGAATTAAATGCTGATTTGAGAATTTGAAAAATGACATAGATTTGATAATTGGATGCAAATTAGAGAATTTGAAAAAAAGACATAGATCTGAGATGTCTGTGACATAGAAACCGGACATGGATTTAAGGATTGGACGCCGATTAAATGCTGGATGTCGATCTGTGTCTTACATACATATGAGAGATCATATACTGGTACATCTAATCATTATACAATACAAATGTGTTTGTTTATTAGACTTTGTATTCTGTCTTACCCTTCTTGCTCCTCAAAATATAACTGACAACCAATTAATGTACACGAAATAAGAAACATATCTGACTTATCTCATTTAAAGTATTTTTATCTCCTGTCAATATCATATTTAAAACAAAGCGCTAAATTTTTAATGTTGGGTATTATTAGAGCCATCCAAAGCTAACTCTCAAGCAGCACCAAAACAACATGGAGAATTCCTATTCATTCAAAACATTGGATGACCAAATGGTATATGTGTACCTCTATGGTAGCCCTTTTAAAAGTAAAAAGCTTTTTTCGCTTTGTGGTATTTTAAAAATATTAAATCAATAAATGTAATGACAAAAATGAAATTGGTCAATATAAAAGGATTATTTTGAGCTCAAATTTGGTTGAATCTACTTGTATTTAAATCCTTTATGGAGGTCTTGATGCATGACCTATAAATACTGAAATTTCGGGAATGATGTTGCTATTTTTTAGCATAAGGGATGTCCCAAAGCATGGCATTTCACTGTAAGACTTTAAACATTCCATGCTATTCTGACAAAACGTAGAGGAATCATATACGTTTAAGAAAATATATGGTGTTGGAAAGGTCAAACTTCATCAGAAGAGATAAGCCACTCAGGTTCTCATCATGTTGTTAGTCCTGAATATTTCACATGGAATAAAACACTATACTGATCAAGATTTAGCAGAATGAAATTAAGGCTTTCCCATAGTAGATAGCAGGTTTTTTGTTCTGAAAATATGGCTGTATCAAATATATGTTTATAAATACCTTGAATGCCTTGTGGTGAAGCATCAATATCTTCCTGGAAAAGTAATACAACTGTCTCAAATATACATGTAAATGTATGTCAGTATATAAATAGAATAATGGCATTAATGAAGGTCAAGTCAGAAATTATAATTATTATCTCAGTGAGTTTGATTGGATGAGCTTGTTACTAGTAATGAATGTCAAGATCTTAAAAACTGACGCTATTGTTTTTTATCAGTAACATCATAATATATGTGATGGCTACCGATAAATTTCAGTATCAACTTTGTACTAGACCGACACGCTTAGTTGGATCTTAATAGTGCTAGCTCACAGAAAAACCAGTTCATGTCGCTCCACTCAGACACATAATCATGTTTCTGGGCCGTCTTTGCTGCTACTCCAATTTCATAGTCTTTGTTCTGACCTATCACAGGCTCGAAGATCTACCACACTCGAAGCGATCACGTTAAACATTACAGAATGAAAATTGGTTCTGTGAATCTATTGAGTATGTGTAAATGTTGAGCTTTATCAATTTTTCATCAATTAAAATTTAATAACAGCATTCTTTGAAAGTTTGAAAAGTTGTCAATTTCTGATGAACTTAAACTTATTTTATTCTCTTTTGCCCAAACACAATTTGTTTGACTTAGTTACCATGGTAATATATTGGCAAGATGAAATGTGATCATATACATATAAAGAGAAACCTGTGTAAACCGAAAATCTTTGGGAGAAACTGTTTTGCTTGGATTAAGACAGGTTAAATTTGTAAAAATCTCAGATATGAGATTCCAAATTATTCAAGGTGCCACTTAGGTTTCACTATACATTTAGCAGATGTGATACCTAATCTAAGATATAGAAGTTTTATTTTTTGTTATTCTTATTTTATATATTTTTTTTCTGTATACAATTTTAAATATTTAGAAATTTAGACACCTTTTTAGGTTTTCGTTTGTGTTCAGTTACAAATTCAGTCTCCCATTTTTTCAATTCTCTTTTTAGTTTTTGTGCTACGTCGTAATCATCACTTCCCGACATTCTGTCATCTTAACATACTTCTTGGAATACTGCAAAGAAAAAAAACATATTATCAAATTAAACATAACAAGATAAAAAGTTGCAATTTTTTCTAATAAAAGACTTCATCGCTCGGTGTGACGTCACAAAAATTAAAATATTACCAATAAAAATAACAGAGTTAAGGGTTAGGGTTATGGTGCTTGGTGCCACTTTCAACAATATTTCAGTTATATTGTGTCAGTCAGTTTTATTGGTGGAGGAGAACGGAGTACCCTGAGAAAAGCACTGATCTGTCGCAAGTCACTTACAAACTTTATCACATAATATTGTATCGATTACACCTCAGCATGAGCGGGATTGGGACTCACAACATTAGTGGTGATAGGCACTGATTGCACAGGTAGTTGTAAATCCAACTGCCATAGGATCACAACAATGACAGCCCTTTTAGGAAGGGAGCGTAACTATAATCCGACAGCCCACTGGTACGATGGTACGATAGTCCGACAGAGATGTGTTTGTTTTTCACTTTCACTTAAATGAAGAAATAGAAAACTTCTTTGATTTAATGATAATCCCAAAGTGACTACCATACAATTTTTGAGGGGTATCTTGATTCAAATTAAATCTTTTCGTCTTCTTCGCCGTTAAATTATTATTTTTCCGACAGAGCCGATGTAGCAGGCAATTTGTTCCGGACTGAGTGAGGGATTGTTGTTTAATGCCAATTCAGCAATTTTTCATCTATATCATGGGGAGAACAAGTAAATTTTCAATGAGATGATGATGAGGTCCGCTTTGTACTAGACCAACACGTTGAGTTGGATTTTTATAGTGCTAGCTCACTGAAACAACAGTCGGTGGATAGACATGTCGCTCCACTCAGACACATTATTCTGATTCCGAGCCAACCAGTCTTTGCTCTTTCTCCTTAATGCTGCGTGCTTAGCGGAGAAACAACAAATACCAATTTCATAGTCTTTGGTTTGACCCAACCGGGGCTCGAACCCACGACCTACCGCACTCGAGAAGAGCACGCTAACCATTACTCCACCAATGCGATTTGTTCCAGACTGAAAAGACTGTCTTGGCTAGGTGAGCCATCCGGAACAAAAGGAAAAGGCTACGTAATCCGGATCTAGACAATATATTCGGACCCGTTTTCTTTAATTCTCTAAAGTAAATGTCTTGAAAATTAAATTGATGAGAATATTTTTAATATATGCATCAGTAAACCACAATGAGAATCTTACAACGCCAGTTTGACGACGGATCTTGCTTTCACACACAAAACTTGACTAAGCGAACATTTCTCATAATAAAGAACATATATTTTATTTTCATAGAATAGCTATTAAATGTACTTAGTCTGTCGGACTATCGGATTGTTGGACTACCAGACTGTCAGACTACTGGACCGTCGGACTATCGGGCTGTCGGACTATAGGTCTGACCCCTTTAGGAGTGTGGCACTTCCGAAAATGGCACCTCCTATGTTGAACAGTCATGTTTTCTGTAAACATCGCATGTATTGTATTATAACATGACAACGCCTCATTCAGTGGGAATCCCATATCCACCACATGGATGCTGTATATGATGGGCAGGTCAGTCTTTTGAGTCATGTACGTGAACCCTAACGATCCAATATCTAGCACCATGTTATCGGTTTTCGTGCTATTATCGATTTTCAGATATAGCGATTAACAGTGTTAACCCTTCATTCATATGATGATTGGAATTTTCAAAGAATGGCTAGTTAAATATTTCTTTGTACATAAGATTGTTTTTAAAGCCATTCTTGTATCTTAATATACTCTCGATTATCTGGCAACTTTTGCTGTCAGTAAAATGGTGTCATCTGTTTTCGTTTGAAGTCAAAACAGGGCCGATATACGGGATGGAAACGAATATAAAATCCGGAAATGGCTGGTTTTAAAATTTCATGGTTCTGGCCATCTACCAAATCATACTACATCTAAATAAAATAACAGAATGTTTGAAAATGACCACTTTCAAAATTGTGTTTACTTTTGATGTTTTTTTAAGTGCTGAAACCACAATGCACTGCAAATTGACATGTATTTTATATAAGAAACAGGCACATTTCAGTCAGCTCTTTTGTTTACAAGTACGATCAGTGACCCCATGACAGTTACATGACAGGAAGAGCCTGTGTTTGAGAGGCAGACGACATAGTTCAATTTTATATAGCCCTTCTGGATTTTTTCCAAGCTACTTTATAAATGAAGTAAATTTTTGGCATTACAAAAAGTATGGTTCAGTAGGTAGGTTCACTGTTTTTGGTACTTACGTCTTTAAAAGCAAACTTTAACATCTTTAACAGATGTCAGCTGTAGTCTTGTTTATGTTCCATAAATAGAAACCGAAAGAAACGTCAAAAATAATGCGTGCGCTGTGGAAATCAAAATAAAATGGATAAAACGAAAACAGATGACACACGAAAACACATACCGTGACGATATGTGTAGTAGGTCTACATGTGAATATTCTATTCCCAGCATTCTTGACTTTCGATTATATATACAAGCTTTACAAGTCACCGTGTTCATCGGGGTGAGAGGGGGCTTGCCATTCTAAAATAAGGTGGGTACGTACAGTAGAGGGAGGGGGGTCAAGACTCATGTGTTCCGAGTGCTGTGGACAGCTTTGTCACACATATCACCATTCTACTTTGGTGTCACGGTTATCTTGCTATACATTTGTGATATGTCCCGTGTTTTTGCTATAAAAGTTTTTTAATACATGTGTTAGTTCACTTACAATACAAAATACAACTGCCGGTGTGTTCCCGCAAAAACAAACTGGTTTCTTTATAGACATGTTTCTCAACGTGTCTTCTTGTATGAAACCAGAAAATACTTGAATCCACGCTAAAGTGCTGATTTTTGTTTTCCCCATTAGTTCACGGCTTAAAGCAACAAAACACATTATTATTTCCAATTTACGGTCATTTGTATATTCGTGATTCTTTTACCCCATTTGACCCAAAGGTCATGTTAGATTTTGACGTCCATTGCCTGTCCGCCTCTCTGTTCGTAAACTTTTCACAATTTGGATATTTATATATTTTAAAAGCATAAAAGTGAGAGGGTTATGGTGACGTGTAAATTATTAAATGCCATTTCAACAATATTTCAAATATATCGTGATGGTAAGAGATGCCAGATTTACCTTATGGCTGAAAATGTGTATTTTTTACATCAAAATTAACATAATGTCGACCATTTTGATTCAAAATGGCCGCCACATGCGGAAACATGGAAAATTATGTAAATCAACTTGTCCGCCCACTTTTTCTTGTCTTGTATTCCAAATTCAAGCTTCCCATCTGCAATGGATTATGAGATATTGCAATTTTACTGTTGAACGTTCCATTGGTTTTGATCATCTTCATAATCTCCTTTGTTATCTCATTGGTGCCATCTAACATTTATTGTTGATAAATACCTAATAATGTTTTCTCTATATAAATGTATTAGGAATAAAAATCAACATTTTTACTGTTTTTAAAAAAATCTCAAAATCCTTGAATCCACGATCTGTTGACCGTCAACAGTTTTCGGTCTGTTTGACCGGGTCCGATCTGTTGACCGCTTGTCCTACTTTTATTGGTTACTTAAAATAGCTGCACGTGTATGTCACGTGATTCCCTGTCGTCTGTGTAACGTTTACTAAAAACAAAAATGACGATGGTGTATACAAAAAATGAAACAAACAGAAAATTTCATAGTTTTAACGGTTAATAAACTTGTGATGTAGACAAGAAAAAGAACACTAAAACAGACTTATTAATGAATTATATACTATAGCAAAAAAGACTGCTATTGGAATGGCAGAAATGCAGGATACAAATTCAAAAATAATTTATAAGCTGGTCGCGATAAGCCAGTAAAACTAAAAACAGGAAAAGAAATTAAAATAGAAAGCATTAAATATGATAAGGTATAACAAATCAGTTATAGACTGGTTCCTCGAACAACAGTTGTTGTCCTCGGACCCAGTCAATAACTGTATACTTGACAACAGAAGCTATACATTTTGGTACCAAAAGAAATACATGTTTTCTTGTCAATATCATTCCATTTTTTGTTTTTCCACCACACGAACAGAATTAAAACAAATGATTCATCCAAATCTATATGGGGATGGCCTATTTCTAATCAAATCGTGTCTGAAATGGGCTCCAAACACCTTCTGGACAATGTCCGAATGGAGTTTTCTGGCTATCTGGCAGGTATATATATTTTCAAGTCAACTAACCAATGTCTATATTTGTGGTTTATTCAAAAGAATGTAGTGTATTTGGTCCAAAAACAAAAATGTGAGACGATAACATTTTTTTTTTTTTTTTTTTTTTTTTTTTATTCTTGACTCTTATTGCTACTTTTACTTTTATCGATAGGATTAACATTTTATGTATTTTGTACAGCGCTTAGAGTAATTGTTTTATTAAATAGGCGCTTTATAAATAGTGTATAATAATAATAATAGATCTGTCATTATATCAGTTTAGATATGACCTCCTAACACTTTCCAATGACGGCCATTTTGGGGGAAAAGGGTGGATGAAATTGTGAATTTCAAATGCTCATGACTTTGTGACCATACATCCGATCTTCACAAACAAGGGTTCAAAATGTTTGATTCAAGGAGCTCTTTCCAAATGCATTCTATTCCCTGTAATTTGATAGGCCTGGCCTCTCTAGTGATGGTCAGTTTTATTGGTAGAGGAAACCGGAGTACACGGTGAAAACCACCGACCTGTCGCATATCATTGACAAACTTTATTACATACATTTGTATGTTGTATCGCGGTCATACTTAAATACGCCTGCAGTACGTAGTATCCAGGTAAATATATACGCCTGCGTGAAAAGGTGTACGTCTGCAACTATATGGTTCACTTTTATTTAATTTTTCTTATATAAACTAGTAAAAGGAATATATTGTATGTTGTTTTCAGCTTTTATAACTATAGTTTAGCCGTATGGTGTATAATATTGAGAGTGCCATCCTGAAGCCTGTCAGTAGCCGCATCAGTATATACGCCTGCAACAATATGGTTCACTTTTATATGATTTTTTTTACATAAACTAGTAAAAGGAATATATTGGATGTTGTTTTCAGCTTTTATATCTATATTTTAGCCGTATGACGTATAATATTGACGGTACAATTTGCCTGAAGCCCTTCAGTATATACGCCTGCAGTGAAAAGGTATACGCCTGCCGTTCATATTTCATAAATATATTTTAATTTTAAGCAAGGACGTATATATATATGTCCTTCTTTCAAGTCATATTTCTTAAATGTTTTGACCTTTTTTTCATATTTTTGATCAAGGATTTGTATACTATGCAAATCCTTGTTCTGATCTATTTAAAGTTATGCTAAAATTATTTTTAAGGCATGTCAATAGCGTCTTTTGATTTATACCGACATTAATTATTAAACCACGGTATTTAACCGTATGATGCATTTTGGTATACAAGAGCAGTCAGAAAGCAAGGTCCTAAATTGAAAGTCCTGTCTATGCCAATGATACTGTCACTCGTCATGCACTTCTGCATATCCTCAATTTGTTCGTCAGTGTAATATATATAATGTTTGGCGGCTTTTGATTACTGTTGGCGATGACAGATTTTATGAACGGGTTTTGATACATAGAAGAAATAACATTGTGTATGTCATCTGCCATATTGGAAGAACTAGCTGGTTTGATCTTCTTGTCATGGAGATACTTAGAATTTTGTACAACCTTCAGATCCACTAAGTTTTCAGGATCTAATTTTTGCAACAACAAAATTTGAATGATTTAGGGTTTTAAACCATGCTTTAGTCCGTCAGCAATGGTAGATTTTTGTGCCAACGTGACCCTATTGTAGTGCCGGATTTCCCTATAGGCTTGGTAGGCTGAAGCCTGGGGTCTCAAAATCTAGGGGGCCTCTGACCAAGGTGTATACTATTTTTGACATTGTCATAGACCTTTTTTACACATGAGGCCATAACCCTGCTGTAAGTTTCCTTGCACTCCATTTCAGAATAATACTGTCTTAAGCCAATAACTCGACACTAGTATTGATTTCTGTATTAATTTTGTCCTTCCATAAAAGCAGTGATAAAGATAAGTTGAAAACACAAGGTGTTGTCTGACATCACATTTGTTTCGACGTCGTGGCATATGTCCTTTAGAGTAGGAACTATGAATTGCGGAATTTAAAACGCCCGTCATCATTCTCGGCTTCACTGAACTTTGTTTAAACTACTATTTCATCTTCCTCTAGTCGCAAGGGTGGGGATTGGGGAGGGGGAGCTCTCGCAAGTACAATAGCTTAGGGCCTCTCTTCATCTTAATCTGATCCTGCCCTCTTGTACGACTGGGTGGTATTTTTAGCAAGACCATGTGGCATGTCTCCCGGATATTTCCCAATGTATTCAAAAATATATACCAATGGAATGCCATCATGGTTCGGAAAATGTTGAAACCAGCTTACCCTTCTCTGATAATTTTGATCTTTTTTAAGATTTGAGAGGTATCTTTGCAATACTACCAAAGAATTAAGATCTGGCTGAGGATTTAAAGGAATCATTTTAACATTCTTCCTCTTGAAAAAGATCGACTGTTTTTTGTAGATGTATTCAAAATTGCCAAAATTTGATTTTAAATAATAATGCGTTTTAAGTGAGGATTTTAGCCAAGCGCCACAATCGTCTGTGAATTGTTTCGTTGTCGCTTTACCACGGTTGTCATTGTCAACCAGAAAATACACGTTTTCCTTCCTGTCGTCTGGAATTAATGGTAAATTGTCCCCATGTCGTGTCTCTGTTAAAGTCTTCAAAGTCTTGTCAAGATCCATAAATTTCCCTGGGAGACTGTTTTCGGTCCTGGTTCGAAAATGGGGGAGAAATACACGTAATGTCATCAATCTCATTGTCTGTGCGTCGTTCATCTGTATATGTTTAACTGTCTCTGATGTGTCGTTGTAAGTAAATCGTTCGTCTGTAGGTTCAGCAGTCTTCAAGGAAAGTGGTGGAAATTCCATAGAATCAGAAATATCTAAAATGATATGTGGAATTTGGCTTTATTAATACAAAGTGATTAGGAACCCATGTGCCAATACCAGAAAATGGTTGAACTGATGACCATAGAATGCATATAGGATTTTTCTCATTTTCAGCATTCCTAAGAGAGAATGTCCTGTTTAATGTACCCACAGAGTTATCAAAGACTCCATTCACTGGTGGATAAAAAGACCGAATAGGTTTGACAACAACTGTAGAGGCGGCATGAAAAACTAGAGCTGAGCAATTAGTAAAATTTATTGAACAAGAGTTTAATTCCTCGTCATATGTACCACTCTGGCTAACAACTCATATAAGCCTTTCACCAATACGCGTGGGTTTGCACCCGGCTTTGTAAATTACAGAAAAGGGTGCACTCGACTCGCAGCCTCAAGTGATAAAGCGGATTACCAGTTGCTTGCCCATGGTCGGTGGTTCTCTCCAGGTACTCCGGTCTCTTCCACCACTAAAATTGGTCGCCATGATATAGCTGAAATATTGCTGAAAGTGGCGTTAAAACACCAAAAATCAAATCAAATCATATTTTATTTTGTTGTTAACAGGTGGTTCACTTCACAGGCGCATGGGGCATGGATTTCGTTTCCTCCTCCCCCCTTTTCTCTACTACCCCCCCCTTTTTTCAAAATTTTCATATAAATCATTCCTTTTTCAAAATTTTCATAATCATTCGTTTTTTCTTCATTTGACAATATCAGTAGACGTCATACATCATGAATAATACATGTATTCTGTGTCCACATTTTTTCGACTGATACAGTATAAGAGAGAAGGTATGCAACTCCATTTTCATATTTCGCGCCATATCGCTCACCTTGGTTGGGAAACCCCAGTGTTTTTTACACTTTTTACCTTGTCTACATATGGTACTGTCGTATCAAACTGTTTCTAAGACACTTATCTAATTGCTCATGTTCGAATTTCAGTTTGTACGTCGATCTTTTCCAAGAAATCACGCCGAGAATAGCGAGGCAGCTTCGTTTCTAGATCAAACTACATCATTTGAGACGGAAGTGCAAGAACGGGAACCCTGGGATTTTTACGAATGGATTACCTGCAATGAAAAACCCAGATGCGCTCCGAATATTTTTCCCATAATGTTTTGGCGGGAAATATAAACCGCTGAAAAAACATAACAGCAGACGGATTATTTCGTAAAAATGGCACAACGACCATCTGAATATGGAAACATTGAAATAATTTATGGTAGATAACTGTTCAAAAAGAAATTCAAACTGAGAAATAGATGATTGAATGGTTTTAACTGAAGTCAAAATTTCAATGAAAAAGAAATATTCAGCTTGCCTCTACTTCAAATTATTAAAATCATACCCAAACAAATACATATACATTGTACAACTAAAAGAAAAAAAAATAAATAAATAAAAAAACAAAGGAAGAAGAAGCTGAGAACAGCAATTGAATGGGACTATGGCATTTTACCCCCTTCCTCAATAAAAGGGCTCCCAACTGACAAAAATGTGTAAGGGAGCCGGAGAGACCATTTAACTAAGGGGGCTATTTCTTTTTCATTTCATGTCACTGATTTTATAAAACAATAATCTGTCTTACAGGGGTAAAAAATAAATAACTTGTGTATCTCCACTTTTCAGCAGTGACAGAAATCAGTGTTGAAATCCAGAAAAAAAATCCTATTTTACCGTATAAGTGGTTATTTTGGTGGGTATTTAATTTTCACTTTCTTCGCGATGATGTTAAATGCGCGAAAAAAGTTCACGAATTATTATTTCACGTTCAAATAGTTAAACAAGTTATTTATTTTTTACCCCTGAAAAAGAAATAGCCCCCTTAGTTAAATGGTCCCTTCGGCTCCCTTACACATTTGTATCAGTTGGGAGCCCTTTTATTGAGTAAGAGGGTAAAATGCCATAGTCCCATTCAATAGCTGTTCTCTGCTTCTTCTTCCTTTGTTTTTTTTTTTATTTATTTTTTTTTTTTTTTTTTTAGTTGTATATGTATTTGTTTGGGTATGATTTTAATAATTTGAAGCAGAGGCAAGCTGAATATTTCTTTTTCATTGAAATTTTGACTTCAGTTAAAACCATTCAATCATCTATTTCTCAGTTTGAATTTCTTTTTGAACAGTTATCTACCATCAAATTATTTCAATGTTTCCATATTCAGATGGTCGTTGTGCCATTTTTACGAAATAATCCGTCTGCTGTTATGTTTTTTCAGCGGTTTATATTTCCCGCCAAAACATTATGGGAAAAATATTCGGAGCGCATCTGGGTTTTTCATTGCAGGTAATCCATTCGTAAAAATCCCAGGGTTCCCGTTCTTGCACTTCCGTCTCAAATGATGTAGTTTGATCTAGAAACGAAGCTGCCTCGCTATTCTCGGCGAGATTTCTTGGAAAAGATCGACGTACAGACTGAAATTCGAACATGGGCAATTAGGTAAGTGTCTTAGAAACAGTTTGATACGACAGTGGCATATGTAGACAAGGTAAAAAGTGTAAAAAACACTGGGGTTTCCCAACCAAGGTGAGCGATATGGCGCGAAATATGAAAATGGAGTTGCATACCTTCTCTCTTATACTGTATCAGTCGAAAAAATGTGGACACAGAATACATGTATTATTCATGATGTATGACGTCTACTGATATTGTCAAATGAAGAAAAAACGAATGATTATGAAAATTTTGAAAAAGGAATGATTTATATGAAAATTTTGAAAAAAGGGGGGGTAGTAGAGAAAAGGGGGGAGGAGGAAACGAAATCCATGCCCCATGCGCCTGTGGTTCACTTTGCCAATAGTTGTACTTATATCTTCATTTTTTCACCGTCCACATCGAATATGCGCACACTGCTCTTACGTATGTACTGTTCTAGGTGGTTTGTTCTTTACAATTGTGTAATGCATTCCCTTATCAATTTCTTCAATACGAGACGAAATTGCATTGGCATGTGCTCTTAGGATATTCTGTTCTTTCTAATTAAAAGACAAAGTTAAGTTCTTTTTGGTCGCCAATTTCGCGGTGCATTTTTTCGCTTCCTTTCCTGGTGAAATAACCTTTTTGCTGATCTAGATTGTTAGTGTTATTCAACAATATTTGAGTTATATCGTGGAGGTCAGTTTTAGTGGTTACGGAAACTGGAGTACCTGGAGAAAACCATCTGTCTCAAGTGACAAACTTTATCACATAAAGTTGTATTTAGTTTGCTTTAATACTTGTAAAAACCTTCTTCTTCTTTATTTACGGAAAATCTTCAACATAATGAAGATTATTTTCCGGTGCATGCCTGGTATGACATATATAAAAAATTGTAATAATCTATATATATATTTGTATATATATTTATCTATTTAGTTATAATTTTACAATTTAAAACAAAAAATATATTTCTTACAAGATAAAAACAAGTATATTTTTATTGGAGGTATGGGCAGGTTTAGAGATCATCTCATGTGAAAGGCCCTCTTTAAATGTATCTACCCCCAAAGCTGGCCCAAATGCAGCTCATGGCAATTGGGTCAATCAGAGAATAATACCAAGATACAGGGGACTTACCTCCAAATGTAAATCCTGATGTACAAATAGTCCCAACTACCGGTTCCCAATATATTTGTAATTGTCAGATCAAGTTGTCCTCTAAATAGAGGTGGTTACACATCAAACAGGTTTTAACTGTTCCTTGGATACAGGTAGTTGTCCTCGGAAGATATCATTGTGTTTGAACATGTCCTCTGAACAGAGGTGGTGGCATCAGAGCAAGTAAAATCTTCCCTTGATCAAGATAATTATCAGATCTGGTTAAGACTTGTCAGTACAGATAATTGCAATAATATTTTAATATGTTGTTGAGATTTCGCTTAAAGTTTCTAGGTTTCAGTCAATGTGAATCCCTTCCATTTTTGTCTAGCTTACATTGGTTTATCTCCTGCTGGATATCTAGTTTTCAGTATGCATGGGTCATTGAATACCATAAACAGATTGAAGACGAGTTTGAAGATATTAAAGGAGTAATCAGAATCCACAAGTCGAAGGACAGACAACACAATGGACAAAAGAAAAAGACAGAAAGACAGACAACACAATGGACAAAAGAAAAAGGACAAGTGGACAAACAATTTACAAAACACTACATAAAACTAAAGATCTAGTAACACAAATCCCGCTAAAATAAAGCTGAAAACAACATCCGATATATTCTTTTTACTAGTTTATATAAAAATAAATAAGTAAAAGTGAACCATATAGTTTGCAGGCGTACATGTATACCTTTTTCAGGCAGGCTATATACTGACAGGCTTCTTCAGGATGGCACCCTCAATATTATACACCATACGGCTAAAATATAGATATAATAGCTGAAAACATTTGATATATTCCTTTTACTAATTTATATAAAAAAAAAAGTGAACCATATACTAGTAGCTGCAGGCGTATACCTTTTCACGCACACCATTGCATATAATACACAGAAAATATCATAATAGCCTATTTATCATATATTTACAGCCTAAATAACAATAATCCACAGAACTAGGAAGTGGATTATCAAAACATAAAGGCAAATCAGCAAGTAACCAGAATAGTTTATTGACCCTGCAGACATTAGTGGTTAAATATTGTTGGGCAGCAACTTTATACATAGACGCACATATCTAAAATTTTTCTTGCCCTTTATTAAACAAGATGTTGTACGCTACGTCGTGCTAAGAATACCCCCACTCGTTCATTTGTAAGTCGCACGGTAAACAGGAAGTAGATGTGCGATCATTTCTTCCAGTAGAAGCTGAGATATCTGTTACGAAAGTGTGAACGGACAGACAAGGTGATTGCAATATAGCCCCCTCTCTACGAGTGGGGTATAATAAATGCACACTTTTCACCCATTTTTTTTAAATCTTTAGTTTTTGGTGTAGTGTTGTGTCAAACATTGTCTTTTTGTCCTTTTTCTTGTGGCCATAGTAATGCCTGCCCTTCATCAATTTATGGCATCTGATATCTTGAAACTTTACTCAATACAGTTTGTTCAAGACTATCTGATTTTGATTATTGGAAGTGAGGGCAGACAGATATCATCAGACTTTATACCAGCCTGCAAAAATATATATCACACAGCCACCATTGCAAGATACATATGATAACATATCATGTATCCAAAATCACATTTTATTACTTCTAAATATGCAGCTTGATTTATGGTGTTTAATGCCACTTTCAACAATATTTAAGTTATATCGTGGTGGTTAATTTTATTGGTGGAGAAAACCAGAGTACCAGGAGAAAATCATCGATCTGTCGCAAGTCACTGACAAACTTTATCACATAATGTTGTATCCAGTACACCTCGCTATGAAGGGGGTTCGAACTGACAACTTTAGTGGTGATAGGCACTGATTGAACAGGTAGTTGTAAAATAGTTCTAAATATGCCATAAAGAATATTAAAAGAAATATTTTTTGAAAAACTTTATTCGTATTATGACAAGAGATTTACCACAAAACTGACTAAATAACAATATTTCAATTTAACTAAACTGTAAACCTGAATGGTTAGCATAGATGATATATGAGTGAAAAAGTGACAAGCGGTAACACATTTGTACTTGAATTTCATGTTTGAGTAAAATATTTTATATGAATTTCATATTTCGAAAAAAAAACACTTGAAGCTTTCCGGAAGTCTGACATAAACTTCCTTTTGAAAGTGCAAAAAATGTTCATAATCTGTTCAGAATTTTCAGCAGAATCCATGCAGGGATATGACACCTCTCTAATATATTTAAACTGGATACAGGTTTATCAATTGGCAATTGATACCATACTGTTTTATGATATACAGGTCAGAAAAATTGCTTTGCTCTTACTTACATACTTATAGTGTAGATTGTTGTTTTAGCACTTAAGTTGGGGCCACTTCAAAGTTATTAATTAATTTTTAAAAATGAAGTAAAATACATTGAATTAAGAAGAAAAAAATTGTTATAAAAATGGCAAATTTAATAAAAAAATGAAATAATATAGTTGCTTAAATTTAATTTTCCTTAAATAATTAATTAGTGAAATATCACATGCTATATTTAGTAAAAATCTAATGAAAATGAAGTAAAATATATTGATTTAAGAAGAAAAATTTGAAATAAAGAAAATGACCAATCTAATAAGAAATGAAATAATATAGTTGTAATTTAATTTAAAAAAATTAATTAGTAAAATATCCTTTCTCTGATCCCTTTCCATAATTAGCTAAAATCTAACGAAAATGAAATAAAATATATTGATTTAAGAAGAAAGATTGAAATAAAGAAAATGTCAAATTTAATGAGAAATGAAATAATATAGCTGTTCTAATTTTTTTTTAAATATTTAATTAATGAAATATCACATTCTATATTTAGTTAAAACCTAATGAAAATGAAGTAAAATATATTGATTTAAGAAGAAAGATATTGTTCAGAATCTGTTCAGAATTTTCAGTAATGTTCAGAATTTTCAGCAATGTTCAGAATCTGTTCAGAATTTTGAGCAATGTTCAGAATCTGTTCAGAATTTTGAGTAATTTTCAGAGTCTGTTCAGAATTTTCAGCAATGTTCCGAATCTGTTCAGAATCTTTTCAGAATTTTGAGTAATTTTCAGAATTTTCAGACACTTTTCAGAATTTCTAGCACAAAAACTGGTCTATTCAGAATCTCTTGACTTTGTAGTGATGGTCTGTCTCTAAAAACTAAAGAACTGTCGACATATAAGATCCTTATCTAGCAGCTTTTTTTAATTTCTTTATCTTTCTAGTAGATACTGTTTGAACAATAATTCATGTTTTTTGCTGTCAAATTTGGGAACAAAATTTATTTTAACTATTTTATCAAATCCTTCTTTCAACTGTGGTTCTTTGAACTTTGACCTAAAAAAAAGACAAATATAAACAATATATTTCTTTATCATATTAATTATCAAGTGAAACTAAAATCATAAATATTGACCACCCACACCCCAAACAACAAACAAGCTGTCAAAAAACCTGTCTCCCAACTTTATCAAATTAAATTAGTTCTCTAAATGTTGAAAATCATCATAAAAGAATCTGAGATGCACAAACCAATTTGCCTTATATTCTTAAATTCTTGATGAAAATTTAAAAGTTTTGAATTTGACCGAAATATATAGCTTGTGTATAATTTGGGAGAGTCTTTGGTGTTTAATGCCACTTTCAACAATATCTCAGTTATATCGTGTATGATTTGGCTTGAATCTGTAAGGAACAATCATGTTTATGCGTGAACCAGAACATTTTCACACTTCTTTTTTTACATTTTCAAAGGGTATAACTCTTAAAATTCTCGAAGAACAATTATGGTTTTCAAACTCGATTGAGATATCGTCTATATATAGCTTGTTAATAAATTTGGTATGAATCTATCAAGAAATAAAAATGCTAGAGTGCAAACAAGATATGATACAAACGCTCCCTGCCCGCCCATCCCCCAGGAATTCTCTGAGCCATCAACCAAGCACAACTCAGCTAATAACATTATAACCTTAAGAATAAATTACTAAAATGAATTTTAGTCTATAAATGTTTTTAATCTAATAAAACATTTTATAAGTAAATCCCCAAATATATGGAATAAAGTTTAGCCAATTCTTTTTAACATAAATTTCCTTGAGGGTGCTCTATAAATTTGGACTTTCATAACAATAATATTTAATAAAATTAACATGCTTCATGGATCTGTCAAAATACTGATTGATAGTTTTAGTTTCTATAAACTTATGTGGGGTTAGGTTATGGTGTTTAACGCCACTTTCAACAATATTTCATTCATATTGTGGCAGTCAGTATTATAAGTGGAGGAAACCGGAGTACACAGAGAAAACCATCGACCTGCCGCAAGTCACTGACAAACTTTATCACATAATGTTGTATCGAGTACACCTCGCCATGAGCATGATTCGAACTTGCAACTTTAGTGGTGATAGGCACCGATTGCATAGGTAGTTGTAAATCCAACTACAATATGATTACAACAACAAGAGCCTCCTCATTTTATGTTGATTGATTTAAAATCTCTTGAACTTTATGATCACAACCCTAACCCTTTAAGTATTGCGATCATAAAGTTCAAGAGACCCTTGATTGATTGGTGTTTAACAGCAACTCCTCATTTTATGTAATTACTTACTTGAATCCGTTCATCACCATCACATTAATAGGTTTGTGTGTTTTATCTATCATCTCTCGGAACTATAAGATAGAAAATGTATTGAATATATTACAGAACTATAAGATAGAAAATGTATTGAATATATTACAGAACTATAAGATAGAAAATGTATTGAATATATTACAGAACTATAAGATAGAAAATGTATTGAATATATTACAGAACTACAAGATAAAAAATGTATTGAATACATTACAGAACTATAAGATAAAAAATGTATTGAATACATTACAGAACTATAAGATAAAAAATGTATTGAATACATTACAGAATAATAAGATAGAAAATGTATTGAATATATTACAGAACTATAAGATAGAAAATGTATTGAATACATTACAGAATAATAAGATAGAAAATGTATTGAATATATTACAGAACTATAAGATAGAAAATGTATTGAATACATTACAAAATAATAAGATAGAAAATGTATTGAATACATTACAGAACTATAAGATAAAAAATGTATTGAATATATTACAGAACTATAAGATAGAAAATGTATTGAATACATTACAGAACTATAAGATAGAAAATGTATTGAATATATTACAGAACTATAAGATAAAAAATGTATTGAATACATTACAGAACTATAAGATAAAAAATGTATTGAATACATTACAGAATAATAAGATAGAAAATGTATTGAATACATTACAGAACTATAAGATAAAAAATGCATTGAATACATTACAGAACTATAAGATAAAAAATGTATTGAATACATTACAGAATTATAAGATAGAAAATGTATTGAATACATTACAGAACTATAAGATAGAAAATGTATTGAATACATTACAGAACTATAAGATAAAAAATGTATTGAATACATTACAGAATAATAAGATAAAAAATGTATTGAATACATTACAGAATAATAAGATAGAAAATGTATTGAATACATTACAGAATAATAAGATAGAAAATGTATTGAATACATTACAGAATTATAAGATAGAAAATGTATTGAATACATTACAGAACTATAAGATAGAAAATGTATTGAATATATTACAGAACTATAAGATAGAAAATGTATTGAATATA
This sequence comes from Bathymodiolus septemdierum, assembly GCA_963383655.1. Classification (NCBI taxonomy): domain Eukaryota; kingdom Metazoa; phylum Mollusca; class Bivalvia; order Mytilida; family Modiolidae; genus Bathymodiolus; species Bathymodiolus septemdierum. The sequence continues at coordinate 79,532,285 of OY726521.1, forward strand.
TTACAGAACTATAAGATAAAAAATGTATTGAATACATTACAGAACTATAAGATAAAAAATGTATTGAATACATTACAGAATAATAAGATAGAAAATGTATTGAATATATTACAGAACTATAAGATAGAAAATGTATTGAATACATTACAGAACTATAAGATAGAAAATGTATTGAATACATTACAGAATAATAAGATAGAAAATGTATTGAATATATTACAGAACTATAAGATAAAAAATGTATTGAATACATTACAGAACTATAAGATAAAAAATGTATTGAATACATTACAGAACTATAAGATAAAAAATGTATTGAATACATTACAGAATAATAAGATAGAAAATGTATTGAATACATTACAGAACTATAAGATAGAAAATGTATTGAATACATTACAAAATAATAAGATAGAAAATGTATTGAATACATTACAGAACTATAAGATAAAAAATGTATTGAATATATTACAGAACTATAAGATAGAAAATGTATTGAATACATTACAGAACTATAAGATAGAAAATGTATTGAATATATTACAGAACTATAAGATAAAAAATGTATTGAATACATTACAGAATAATAAGATAGAAAATGTATTGAATACATTACAGAACTATAAGATAAAAAATGTATTGAATACATTACAGAATAATAAGATAGAAAATGTATTGAATATATTACAGAACTATAAGATAAAAAATGTATTGAATACATTACAGAACTATAAGATAAAAAATGTATTGAATACATTACAGAACTATAAGATAAAAAATGTATTGAATACATTACAGAATTATAAGATAGAAAATGTATTGAATACATTACAGAACTATAAGATAGAAAATGTATTGAATACATTACAGAACTATAAGATAGAAAATGTATTGAATACATTACAGAACTATAAGATAAAAAATGTATTGAATACATTACAGAATAATAAGATAGAAAATGTATTGAATACATTACAGAATAATAAGATAGAAAATGTATTGAATACATTACAAAATAATAAGATAGAAAATGTATTGAATAGATTACAGAACTATAAGATAAAAAATGTATTGAATATATTACAGAACTATAAGATAGAAAATGTATTGAATACATTACAGAACTATAAGATAGAAAATGTATTGAATACATTACAGAATTATAAGATAGAAAATGTATTGAATACATTACAGAACTATAAGATAGAAAATGTATTGAATACATTACAGAACTATAAGATAGAAAATGTATTGAATACATTACAGAGCTATAAGATAAAAAATGTATTGAATACATTACAGAACTATAAGATGGAAAATGCATTGAATATATTACAGAATAAAACACACAGATAAATAGGCTTAAACATACAGAAATATTAAGATTTTATAGAAAAATGCAAGGTTTCCAATGTTTACAGGGATGATTCTGGATAGGAAATAAAATAACTGAAAATCATTGAAAATAGCTGAAACCATCTACACCCCCTTTCAAAAAGGTCATTTTTGACCTGTTCCGACTGCGTCCTGCAATGTTCGGATTTTTTTCTCTCAGAGAAATAGCTGAAATCGGTTAAATAACTGAGAAAAAAAAATCATTTTGTAAAGAAAGCAAATGATTTCATAAATTGAAAATGATGAAATCATATTAAATATTTTTTAATGATAAATTTCAAAGCATTTAGTGCCGTGACACCTTACTCTGAAGCAGCCTGTGAACAGTGATATCACTCATTTTGTTAATGAAACAATATTCATTTCAATCTAGTCCTTTTCAGAGTAGCATTTCAACATTTTCTCAGGTTTCCGACCAGCATTTACAACAGACAGAATAATGCAAGATATTGTTATTAGTGCTTGTGATCAAATGTGTGCTATTTATAGATTTCTATGAAAGTTCGTTTTGTTGACAATTTTGTTATTTATAAATACATGATTTTGTATTGCTATATGACCTATTATTGATATTTAATTAACATGATGTAATCAAAATGTGAGTTATTCCTACAAATTATTGAATCAAAATTTAATGCCAACTCAGCAATTTTTCAGCTATATCATGGCACGAACAAGTTAATTTTTAATGAGATGATGATGAGATCTGCTTTGCACTAGACCAATGTGCTTAGTTGGATTTTTATAGTGCTAGCTCACTGAAACAACAGACTGAGGATAGGTATGTCGCCTCACTCTGACATATTATCCCGATTCCGAGCCAACCAGTCTTTGCTCTTTCTCCTTAATGCTGTGTGCTTCGATGAGAAGCAGTAAATACCAATTTTATCATGAGCCACCGCACTCAAGGTGAGCATGCTAACCATTACACCACTGATACAGTTCACCTGATTAGAAGCAAATTGCATTTATGGTTTATATGTTAAAATATGTATATAATACATACAAAATAATAGAAGAAATTTCAGACATGATGGACATGTATAACCCAAAATTTTTGAAAGGTCCTGTGAACTTTGAGGTAACAAGATTTGACTGTATTGTATTTAACAGTGCTCATAGGAAGAAGTTGCATGTAATATATATTATTTCATATCAGTTCTAAATTCGACTTTTCCATTGGTATAGACATGGTCATGTGTCATACATTAATCTGCACTAAAGAAATCCACCAGGCATTAACTTTATAATGCCCGCAGACAAGAGTTGACTGCGGCTCAGGCATTATCAAAGTTTCAGTCAATATTATTGTCCCTTGAGTAGCCCATAAATCACAATAATGGTTGGTTGGTTTTATGGTGCTTAACACCACTTTCAACAATATTTCGGTTATATTGTGGCGCTCAGTTTTATTGGTGGAGGAAACCAGAGGACCCAAAAAAAAACAATGAGTCACAAGTCACTGACAAACTTTATCACATAATGTTGCCCTATACATAAGTGACTATTATATAATAAGTACCCTTTCATTATGCAGTGCCTGTTGGTGTGTAGCTGTGAAAACAAAACATCTACAGGGTACTCCAGCCTTCTTAGCAACCTCAATGTACCTGAAAATAAAGGTTAGGTTGGGTTGTGGTGTTTAACGCCACTTTCAACAATATTTCAGTTATATCATGGCGGTCAGTTTTATTGGTGGAAGAAACCGGATTGCCCGGGGGAAAATCACTGACTTGCCGCAAGACACTGACAAACTTTATCACATTATGTTGTATCGAGTACAACTCGTCTGAGTGGGATTCGAACTCACAACGTCAGTGGTGATAGGCACCGATTGCATAGATAGCTATAAATCCAACTACCATACGATCATGGCCATGACGGCTCCCCTGAAAATAAAAATTACAGTCAAAACTGCTTCAGTGACCACCTCTATTAAACAACAACTTCATGGTGCATTTAATATGAATTAAACCTGTATTTAATGACCACCTGTCTTATATGCACCTATTTCAATGTTCCCACAGAAAGTTACATAAGAGAAGTTTGACTGTAGATAAATTGTTGGAAATTACCTAGGGAATAAATTTTTATAATTAATGCAAGGGCTATTATAGAAAAAAAACCCAAGGCTTTGGGTTTAGGGTGCTTAATGCCACTTTCAACAATATTTCAGCTATTTCGTGGCAGTCAGTTGTATTGGTGGAGGAAACCGGAGTACCCAGAGAAAACCACCCACTTGATGCAAGTCACTGACAAACTTGATCACATAATGTTGTATCGAGCACACATCACCATGAACGGGATTCAAACTCACAACTTTAGCGGTGATAGGCACTGATTGTATAAGTATAGTTATTAATCCAACTACCATACAATCTCACATCAGAGAGTTTTGACTGTAGTTATGTTTGTTCTTGGAAATCACCTAGGGATTTGAATCTTTTTTTCATTAATGCAAGGGCTATTATAGAAAAAAAAACATGAATGTTATGCATTAACTGCTTGGTTATATTACTATAGAAAACAAGGTACCAGAGCATGTAATCACTCAAATAATTAACATGAGTTTCAAATGGTAACCATTTTAAGAAACTTCCTGGTCCTTTCCTCATTCAAGACTTATCAACGGGTATGTAACTAGAACAACACGATGGGTGCCACTAGTGGAGCAGGAACCGATTACCTTTCAGGAGCACCCGAGTTCATCACCGGTTTTTTAGTAGAGTTCGTTTTCTGTGTAGTGTTTTGTAGATAATTTTTTTTCCTTTTTCTTTACAGAAAGTTATAAAAGTAAGGACATTACTGTACATTCACATTTATGACCAAATAATTTGCAAACTTTATCGCACTGACCTTGCCCTAGATTCTTTGTCAGGATTGGTGTTGTCAATCATCACACTCTTTCCTTCTTTCAATGCCTTGGTTGTCGAGGCAACACATTTCTGCCATGTGCCAAGGGTATCCTAAATCAAAACAAAACTTATTGGCTGGTTTGGTTTACAGTGTTCAATGACCATTTTCAACAATATTTCAGCTATATCGTGGCGGCCAGTTTTATTGGTGGAGGAAACCGGAGTACCCGGAGAAAACCACCGACCTGTTGCAAGTCACTGACAAACTTTATCACATAAAGTTGTATCGAGTACACCTCGTCATGAACGGGGTTCAAACTCGCAAATTTTGGTGGTGATAAGCACTGATTTCACAGCTAGTTGTAAATCCAACTACCATACAATCACGACCACGACGGCCCCTACAAAACATGTAACTTGACAAAGTACTAGATTTTACTATTTTATCTTGAATACATTTATGCTCTTTACAGAATTATAAATACATTTTCTATTTTTTTTTATCTTTTCATTTCAATATCTGATCATAGCGTGGGGGTAGTTCATCAAACATCAAATATTATACAAATTTTTGCTTCAAATAATCTACAGACAATACCCTAAAAAATGATGTCCTAAATATTAAGTCAATTTCCTTGAATAGTTTGCTTGAAAAAGAAGGTCCCCATTTCTGTGAAACAAACATTTATTGGATTGGTAGCTATAGACCAGTATTTACTGTCACAAAACTGTCATGTTTGAGTATGAAACATGTACTAGAAAAACATCGAATCAGAACATCACATCTAATAAATAGTGTTCTGATTGGATGATTCAGGAGTACGTCATGTCTAATAATAGTGTTCTGATTGGATGATTCAGGAGTACGTCACGTCTAATAATAGTGTTCTGATTGGATGATTCAGGAGTACGTCATGTCTAATAATAGTGTTCTGATTGGATGATTCAGGAGTACGTCACGTCTAATAATAGTGTTCTGATTGGATGATTCAGGAGTACGTCACGTCTAATAATAGTGTTCTGATTGGATGATTCAGGAGTACGTCACGTCTAATAATAGTGTTCTGATTGGATGATTCAAGAGTATGTCACGTCTAATAATAGTGTTTTGATTGGATGATTCAGAAGTACGTCACGTCTAATAAGTGTTCTGATTGGAAGATTCAGGAGTACGTCACGTCTAATAATAGTGTTCTGATTGGATGATTCAGGAGTATGTCATGTCTAATAATAGTGTTCTGATTGGATGATTCAGGAGTATGTCACGTCTAATAATAGTGTTCTGATTGGATGATTCAGGAGTACGTCATGTCTAATAATAGTGTTCTGATTGGATGATTCAGGAGTACGTCACGTCTAATAATAGTGTTCTGATTGGATGATTCAGGAGTACGTCACGTCTAATAATAGTGTTCTGATTGGATGATTCAGGAGTACGTCACGTCTAATAATAGTGTTCTGATTGGATGATTCAGGAGTATGTCACGTCTAATAATAGTGTTCTGATTGGATGATTCAGGAGTACGTCATGTCTAATAATAGTGTTCTGATTGGATGATTCAGGAGTACGTCACATCTAATAATAGTGTTCTGATTGGATGATTCAGGAGTACGTCATGTCTAATAATAGTGTTCTGATTGGATGATTCAGGAGTACGTCATGTCTAATAATAGTGTTCTGATTGGATGATTCAGGAGTACGTCATGTCTAATAATAGTGTTCTGATTGGATGATTCAGGAGTACGTCACGTCTAATAATAGTGTTCTGATTGGATGATTCAGGAGTACGTCACGTCTAATAATAGTGTTCTGATTGGATGATTCAGGAGTACGTCATGTCTAATAATAGTGTTCTGATTGGATGATTCAGGAGTACGTCATGTCTAATAATAGTGTTCTGATTGGATGATTCAGGAGTACGTCATGTCTAATAATAGTGTTCTGATTAGATGATTCAGGAGTACGTCATGTCTAATAATAGTGTTCTGATTAGATGATTCAGGAGTATGAGCACAAAACTAATACTCAGTATTTTTACGACTGTCAGGCCAGACAACAAATGTAGTCAAATGGTTCAGTGTAGATATTTCATTGACTGAATTACTGTCAAACCTGCCCATGTAGTCACCTCTATTAAAAGGTCACCTGTTTACTAAGGCTACTTTTTGACCTCTCAATTCTGGTTTAACTGTTTTACATTTGTTAAGAAATTGGTGGCAGTGCAGTTACCCTAGTTTTTCTTGTTTTACATGTTTTAACATTTGTGTGGTGTTGAGAAGATATTAAACTTACCCGATTGATATGAACATATGCCTTGGGTTCAAGGTAAGTTTTACCATGAGAAGATATTATACTTACCCAATTGATATGAACATATCCCTTGGGTTCAAGGCAAGTTTTACCATGAGAAGATATTAAACTTACCCGATTGATATGAACATATCCCTTGTGTTCAAGGTAAGTTTTACCATGAGAAGATATTATACTTACCCGATTGATATGCACATATCCCTTGGGTTCAAGGTAAGTTTTACCATGAGAAGAAATTAAACTTACCCGATTGATATGCACATATCCCTTGTGTTCAAGGTAAGTTTTACCATGAGAAGATATTATACTTACCCGATTGATATGCACATATCCCTTGGGTTCAAGGTAAGTTTTACCAAAGAATGATTTTCCAGCTGTAAATAAATAAAAAATATCACATTACTTTATATACTACCCATTCTGATATATATAGAATAACAGTAGTTTTGAAGGTCGAGACAGACATTATCACTAGCATCATAGCAAGTCCGAAACTGATATATTTTTTATCGGTAATGTCATAATGTGTTTGATTTCAAGTATTAGTCAGTTCATTGTTACTAAATATATCACTTGGCGAGATCAAAGGAAATATGTCCAAATTACAGATAAAGAAAGGAACTTCTTCAAGTACATGCATCATGTTTTAGTTAAGGATTGAAGAACGGAAGCAACCTTTTCTTCTTTAACAATTCATAGAGTGAATAAGTGAATGTTGATAAATGCTAAGTGGGCAATTTTTCAACTATATCATGGAAAGAACAAGTTACATTTCCATGGGATGATGACGTCCACTTTGGACTAGACTAAGACTAAGATGATGAATTGGATTTTTTATAGTGATACAGCAGTCTATGGATAGACATGTCGATCCACTCAGACACATTGTCCTGATTCCCAGCAAACCAGTATTTGCTATTGCTCCTTAATGCTGGCAGCTTAACGGAGAAGCAGCCAATACTCATTTTATAGTATTTGGTTTGACCCAACCGGGGCTCGAACCCACAATCTACCGCACTCGAGCACGCTAACCATTACGCCACTGATGCGGTTCATAATGTGTTTGGTGTCACACTGATCAATAATTTCCAGTATTAAAGTCATTTGTTGTTACTGAAAATATCACTTGGATATGACTGAATTTCTCACTTTAAGGCCTCCTACTGGATACTAACCCCTTTAAAGAAGCCAGAACTGTAATTACAAGTAAGGAATGAACTCTTCTGTGATGTAAAAGTAAGAGACATACACACAAGACTTAGAGAAAGGCTTTCCCTACCCTATGGATTCAAGACAATGATATCAATTTTAACATCTGTTGGGACATTTGTTATATGAATGCATTTTATAGGGGGAGTTGCATACAGTATGTCATGTCTTGAAATAAATTAAGGACTACAGTAGGCCTACTCTTATAAGGTCACTCCCATCAAAGGTCAACCCAGATTTCAGATGCACTAAGATATAGTAAAATACACAATGTGCAGGCCTTTCAATAAGTGGTGGTACCAGGTTCTTTTACCTGTCTAAAATCGTATTTGGTATTTCCTGATTTTAAAGAGTGTTGTATAAGATATTCCTGAAAATTTATTTAAATTTTAATAAAAAAAGTAACGCCTGTAAATAGTGAAGTACTGGTAGATTTAAAAAAATATTGAAAGCCCTGAATGTACTACTAAATTGACACACTCTTATAAGGTTACTTTTTCTTTGCCGAGGGTCAGCCTTTCTTCTAAAACAAAGAAAGTCTATTAGTTTTCTAACAGTTAGAATATCTTTCAATGATTAATTGAGTAAATAAACTATACAAATGTAAATAAGGGTAATAACAAAATTAACGAACTCCAAACAATCTAACAAAGGGAAAGTCAAAACTCATAAGTATATAAACAGACAAAATCAGTCAACAACCGGAAAACTGTGAAAACAGTAATGACCCTGAATTGGTACAGGCATATCTAAAGAAATGGTGGGTTGAATCAGATTTTAAAGCGCCAAACCCCCCCCCCCCCCCTTTCATTACGGCTCAAAATTTCCGGCTGTCACTATAACAGTATTTATAACAATACTTGAACAAAACAGGTAAAACAGTTGTCAAAGCAGCACCAAATTCAGTGAAGTAAATGTCCAAGACACTTTTACATCACACATTGATAAAAAAATATTTTTGACATTTTTGTTGACACCTTATCTTTATACATTTTCACTATATGAAAATCCATCGTTTATAATCTTTTCTGCAGACGGAATATATTTCGACAAGATCTTGGTATCGGAATATAAACTTTTTAAGAGATCGAATAAGGCGAATCTTTTTATAGCCCTGGTCCAGTAGCCTGTTTCTCAGATGAAGATGACGTTTCAGGAAATCAGAATAATTGCTACTGGCCCTTGCATAGCGAATCAATTGCGAGATGTAAACACCATATGCAAGAGAAGCTGGTATATTGCTGCACATATTTGGAAAATTTATGATTTTAAAATTGAAGTCATCCCGTTTATCATAAATTTTAGTACTGATTTGACCACTGTCGTCAAATTCGAGGTATAAGTCCAAAAATGATGCGGAAGAAGCGGTATCTGTGGTCTCGTTTAACTTCCAGCTTTGGAGGATATATCAATGGAAGAAATTCTGCAAATCTAGAATTATTGATAGATAAAACGTCATCAATATACCTGTATGTGAAATTAAAGGCTCTAGCCTCATGAATCTTCTTATCTTTTACAAGCTTTTGAAGAAACTCTGACTCATATGAGTATAAAAATAAATCGGCTAGAAGAGGGGCACAATTCATACCCATTGGTATGCAGACGACCTGCTGAAACAGTATCCCTCTAAAGGAGACAAATATGTTATCGATGAGGAACTCCAGCATACTGATCACTTGTTCCTCGGAGTAGCATGTTTTACCTTTTTGAATTTTGTTTGAAAAATGTGTGGAATTGTAGCCTAACACAACAAATTTTGAGCCATAGTTTCTATGACTGAAAGCTTTGTGAATTGTTTCTTTTAAGCAGGTAAAACTAGACTTACTACAAGTTCCTTTCTTATTAATAATCCCTAAAAAATTGCTGTTATGACATTTTATACCTTGAGTGAACAGTTGTATTTACTAACAACATTTCTTTACTGATAAAATGTGGATATTAAATAAAAGTAGTCAGTCATGATTTCAACTTTCATAGCAACAATTTATTTAAAGGGCTTATTAATAAGAAAGAGACTTGTAGTAAGTCTAAAGTGAAACTTACATGCTGGATATCCTGCAAATAAAACAACCTGAAAATATAAAATCTTCTGATTATACAACCATTCATTGCTTTTTTAACAATGTATTTCCAAAAAAATTCTTAGAAAATAATTCTCACTTTTATTATTTTTTCCCCATTTAGTCTTCAAGGCATCAGGGAAGATTAGTTATTAACCATAAGTAACAGTTAAGCTTCTGTTGGAAGTCACTGACAAACTTTATCACATAATGTTGTATCGAGTACACCTGACCTGAGCGGGATTTGAACTCACAATGTTAGTGGTGATAGGCACTGATTGCATAGGTAGTTAGAAACCTAACATCATACAATCACGACCATGACAGCCCTCTTCTGATTATACTACCATTCATTGCTTTTTATACAATGTATGTCAAATAATTTCTCAGAAAATAATACCCACCTTTATTTTATTTTTCCATTTCGTCTTAAAGAGTATTTGACATAACATACGGCAGGGAATCAGGGAAGATTAGTTATTAACTAACTGTATAATCCTTTATTAATGAAGAATTTATCATTATTATTATTAGTGATAAAATATTTGTTGTTTAACACCAAAGAGCAATATTTTGGCTACAGATCCCTCCAAGTGTATCAACGATCATACTCTCAGGTCGGACACAGAGTTTTGTCGGACTTCACTCTTAAAATTGTCCGACAAATGTCTGACAAAATCCTCCCAGGTCGGAGTGAGAGTCTCCACTCTCAGATAGTCAAACTGTAAACAGGAAACATCCCCAAATTCTGCTAACCAATAAATTCGTGCATAAAGAAACATGCATATCTTAGTAAAGCTGAAGTAAATGAGTGATATACAGTACAGAAAGTATAGATATGTTAACGGCTGTCACGGGTGATATATACAATAATATGTATTAACATGCAGTACCCATGTCTTAAATGCACTAGAAGTGAATATTAATATGTCCCTATGTACTCGCGACAATCGATGCCAAGGCCCTTTCACTTGCTGCAGACAGTTGCCGGTTTACGATATCGGGTGAGTTTGCTCTTTTACGTGCTTGCCAAATGTAGGGCGAACGAACCCAGGTAAATAATTCTAATTTATACATTTATTTCTTTAAAGGCAAATTTGGATTAAAATTAATTAGTAAAATTTAAGTTTTATTTTGTTGATGGCGAATGGGTCATAAATCCGTAAATCCCGGTTTTTTTTCTTGAAAATTGGCAGTCTGCGGAGTCCTGATATAGGTGAAATAATATTTGATTGGTGTATTCTACGTTTTTTTTTTACAGTTTACCTGTCAAAACATCACCCATCTCAGCATGTCATCGCATCGTGCATTCATGATATACAAATACACCTATCACAGGTGTGAAAAAAAAACGTTGCTCAAGACTCCTTTTATTAAGACTTATAAACATAGATAACTATTTTGCGTTTTCGATTTTATTTGTACTTAAAAAATATATTTATATCTTTTTTCTTATATATGTGTATAAATATCTTAATAAAATAAATACATTTACGGTGAGAAATTATTATACCTCATGATATCGTTCTTTAGGTAAATACTTATTAGACAGATTTTTTTTAAAACCATTTTTGTCTTTTTAATTGATAACTGACCCAAGCTAAATAAATGAAATGTGACTTAATGTGTTAATTATATAAATCCTTGCCTTCTATAAATTTTAATTTCTTATCTAATTCTTATTCTTATTTAACAATATGGTCAGGTTGTTATTTTCATTGAATGGCATCTCAAAATAGATGGCTTCACAGTAGGGGCTCTTCCTGTATATTGGTTACATCCTGTATATTACAACTGACAGCTAATGCATGACAAACAATTTTAATCAGCCATCATTATCATAAAATACATTTTTTTAATCTTTATTTTTAATTTCCATCACCTAATCCAAATTAGTATAGTAGAGGAGTACCGTATTTATCGGACGATAAATCTAGATAAAAATGATGATCTTGTTTACAAGTACAAAAAATGTATACCTTTATTTTGCTGTAGGTTTATTTCTGAATAAGAAGACTTGTATCATCGATGTTCTTGGTGTTATTTTTTTTTAAATAAAGCAATAAAAGTATACTAACAGAGGGTGCAATTCTGGGGATAAAATATTCAACATCCGAAAAAAATCAATATTCAATGATTGAAGTGTTAGCGAAAATCAGTTCAATATTGTATTTTATAATAAAATATATACTATAAAAAATGAATCTTGTTGAAAAAATTCACAGGGTGGATCGATTTACAATATAAAATTATTATCACAAAATATCTAAATATAGCTATAGCTTTTCAATCAAACACGAGCATGCGTACGTGATTGTAGTAGAAAATGGTGGTTGCAATACATCTCACAGAAAACGTGTAGAACAAGCTTTTCATTCTAAATATACTGGAAAATAATTTATATCGATTTCGTTACTTAATCAATATTTTATTGCAATAATTTATATGAGGCTATGGGTGTTTAAACGTCACTTTTCAACAATATTTCAGTTATATATTGACCTTTGAGCTACCCTTCCTGGTGCGAATATGGTGCAAGGTAGAAATACACTAGGGTATTTACATACCCGGACATTCTACATACCGGAAAGAAAGTATGCTTACAAATACGCATTGATCACAAAATGTTTGACATGTTCACCTCGAGAAATGTAAAAAAAATCTTTAAATATCCACTCTCACGTCCGACCAAATAGTCGGACTTAGAGAGTGTTGACTCTCAAATTTGTCGGACATTTTGGGAGGAATATGTCCGACCTGAGAGTATGATCGTTGATACACTTGGAGTGTACTGTATATCTGGCTATACAATGTGATGATGTCCACTTTGTACTCGTTAGGATTAGCATTTAATGCCACTTTCAACAATATTTCAGTTATATTGTAGCAGTCAGTTTTATTGCTGGAGGAAACCAGAGTACCCGGAGAAAACCACCGACCTGTCGCAAGTCACTGACAAACTTTATCACATAATGTTGTATCCAGTAAACCTTGCCATGAGCGGGATTCAAACTCGCAACTTTAGTGGTGATAGGGACTGCTGTCCCAGGTAGTTGTAATTCCAACTACCATACGATCACAACCACGCCCCAGCTTTGTATTGGACTAACATGCTTAGTTGGTTTTTCTAGCTCACTGAAACAACAGTACAAGGTTAGAAATTTCGCTTCACTCAGATATGTTACCCTGATTTATGCTGCATAATTAGGAGAGAAGCTGCAGATACCAATTTTATAGCTTTTTGTTTAACCTAAATGGAGTTTGAATACACAATCTACCACATGCTAACCATTACATCATTGATGCATTTCATTATGATGTCATATATAAGGCCAAAAATAATTAATTGTTAGTTTCTCAGGCACCGCCGCGTGTGTGTTTTTACTGCCGCATTGATCGTTTTTACATTGGGGAAAAAAACTGTGTCCGTTTCCGGTCCGCTCTAAGTTTGTTGATCGCGATCATTGTCAGTAAAGTGTTTATGTCGAAGGCATGCATGGTTGTTTCCGGTATAAGCTGTCACTGCATTTGAACCAACACTGATAATTACAACAACAACAAAAAAGTGCCCCCTGCCTCATCAACATTTTTGGAAATTGGCCTGAGAAGCTAATAATTTTGTTTGTTTGGCCTAAGTGATATTATTAATGCTCGATGATGCTCTATAGACAACATTCATATCATGTGTCAAAAAATCAAGGAAGACACTTCACATAGATAATACATGGGTGATAGAGTCATAACAATTATTGACAAAATAATACAACTCAGTTTCTTTTTTTTTTAAATTGTATAGGTGATGGGTCTTGACAAAAAAAAAGTGCCTTCTAACACCCTCATACCTATTTTTCTGAAATCGTTCATTACTTATTTTCTTTTTATCCAAGTCCTTTTTCCTATTTTTGCAATATGTAAGAATACAGATAAAAATTGCCATATTGGCAGAAAACACTAATTCCCACGCTAGTGAAGATATGCCTGAATGTCAATAGGATCTATCAGTCCAAATTAAAATTCATAGGGTTAGGGCTTTATAATTTATAATACAAAATACTGACCTCTTGTTTATCAGACACAATTTGTGCATTGGGAGGATCACACAATGGATCTGTTGTCTTCAATTTCCTCTGTAACAACCAATTAAAATAAAGTAAAAGAAAAAAAAACAACGGTAAATCAAAATTTTTATCTATGCAAAATTAAATTGGGTGTTGACTTTTTAAAATGTTTTGCTAATTTAAATGTCCTCCCATTATGACCATGCACATTTGTTTTTCTTTGGTCTTCCATTTCCCAAAATTGTGTTCACTTGTGTTTTTAACTTATTTATTAAGGTCCAAATTTCCTAAATTAGAATATAATATATCATACAAGTGCCTTCCAATCCACCCCTCCTCCATACATTTTTTTGGGAATAGTCCTTAATATTATTAACTGTTGTTGATATTCTCCAACCAGCTTAAAATTTAATGCCAATCTCCTTCGGCCTCCACTGTGCATGTAACATTTATCGAGAACAAACTGGAAAAAGTTGATACAACAAACTCAAAGCTTGTTTAGGACAATTGTTATTGAGGGTTGCGTTATTTGGTATTTTTCTTCACTTTCAGCAATTTTTCAGCTATATTATGATAATCAAATTTAATGGATTGGTTTGGTTTATGGTGTTTAACGCCACATTCAACAATATTTCAGTTATATCGTGGCGGCAAGTTTTATTGGTTGAGGAAACGGGAGTACCTGGAGAAAACCACCAACCTGTCGGAAGTCATTGACAAACATTTTCACATAATGTTGATTCGAGTACACCTTGCCATGAACGGGTTCGAACTCACAACGTTACTACCATACCATACCATCACAACCATGACGGTCTCCAGATTTAATGAGGAAGGAAAACCTGGTCAGTTATTTAAATATATCTATGATACCTCAGCCATGGGTAGGTAGGTGTATGGAAACATTAACACCTGTGAAGGATTTCTGGGCGTGAACCCATGTTAGTGGTGTTGTGGTCAGACGTCAATAGTCTTAGCCACTTTGATCTCAATATCCCAGCAAATAATAAATGACACCATTTTTAATGTTAGTCTAAATTTAACATACTGGATCAAATTCTGGAAGTGTAAATGGAGCAGGCTTCTGGTTCAGAAAATATTCCTCTGGTGTGTAGAATTTCATACCAATATTCAAGGCAAACTGTAATAAATTTAAAATACTAATGGTTAGAGTTTAAATTTAATACATGTGCAGGGCATTCAATATTTTTCAAGTCTACCAGTGCTTCACTGTTTACAGGTGGTACTTTTATCAAAATATGAAAAATTTTCATGAACATCTTATACAATATTCTTTAAAATCAGGAGGTACCAAATACCAATGTAAGGAGGTAAAAGTACTGAAAGGCCTGCATCAGTAGTGCCACATCAAGTCAGATAAGTCAACCAGTCAATTGGCAAAAATATGTGCAAAATGAAAACCAATTAAAAGTTGTTTTTTACCGAAAAACATAAGTATTCTTCCTTCTAAGTCATACATGGGCTGATCAAGATGCTGTATCGATGTGATTGTCCACATGATAATAGGCAAGCATGCAAAGTTTTATGGAATTCCTTTAGTTTTGGTTTGGTTTAGTTTATGGTATTCAATGCCACTTTCAACAATATTTCAGTTATATCGTGGCGGTCAGTTTTATTGGTGGAGGAAACTGGAGTACCCCAAGAAAACCACTGACCTGTCGCAAGTCACTGACAAACTTTATCACATAATGTTGGATCGCCTGAGTGGAATTCAAACTCGCCCGTATCGATATGTGATTGTCCACATGATAATAGGCAAGCATGCAGTTTTATGGAATTCCTTAAAAATGTAGGACGAATTGCACGGTCAAACTTGTCTCCCTTTGAAGTCATACATCACCAATAGCCAAACAGACCATGACCAAAAGAGTTCCAGCTCTAGATGAAATCTGCTCAACTAAAACTCCAGTACTTGCAACTATTAAAAGGTTGCTTCTGAATACATATCATACCAGTCTATCACTGCAAGAGAAATCCTTTTTTCTTTTCAGTTGCCATTTTTCAGGTCTTCCAGCACCATCTGAAATGTAGAAAGAATAATCATAATATTTCTTATTCCTCTCATATTAAATTCCCAAATGGATAATAAAAGGCTCCAATAAAGACAATGATAGGACAAAAGCATGTTAGTCAAGACTATAAGAAAACAAGTATGTACTGCCGATCAGTATTTACAACAGGACTTATATTGAGATGTTGGTGCATATATTCAATTATGTGTTATTTATAGATTTCTATGAATGTTCGTTTTGTTGACAGTTTTGTAATTCTAAAATACATGATTGTGTATTGCCATATACCCTATTGTTTATATTTATAAACAGGATGTAATCAAAGAATTAGGGGCTGTCCTGGTCGTGATTGTACAGTAGTTGGATTTATAACTACCTATGCAATCGGTGCCTATCACCACTAACGTTGTGAGTTTGAACCACACTCAGGCGAGGTGAACTCGATACAACATTATGTGATCAAGTTTGTCAGGGACTTGCGACAGGTCGGTGGTTTTCTCCAGTTTCCGCCACCAATAAAACTGACCGCCAAGATATAACTGAAATATTGTTGAAAGTGGAGTTAAGCACCATAAACCTAAATCAAACCTAAAGCTGACATTTACTATAAACTTGATCAGTCAAATTTTAATAATAACAACATCTCATTACAGAAAATTTTACAGTATTAAATAAAATCAATACTAACATATATACAGTCCGACAAAAGTTAAGCACCACCTGACTTGTTTCAATAATATCTTTTCTAATAATGAACTTATTTCAAATCGGTTTGCTGTTTTCGTTACCACTAGGAAATAGAAAATGCAAATATCCCCGGTAAAATGCAAATATGCCCGGTAAAATGCAAATAATTAAAGATTACCAGTTATATTAGCGTTTACCAGTTAAATTAGCGAATTGTCTTGTTATATTTGCGTTTTACCTTTTAAATTTGCATTGTCGTGGCATTTTAGCGTTTTTCCTTTTATATTTGCGTTTTTCCTTTTAAATTTGCATTGTCGTGGCATTTTAGCATTTTTCCTTTCATATTTGCGTTTTTCCTTTTAAATTTGCATTGTCGTGGCATTTTAGCGTTTTTCCTTTTAAATTTGCATTGTCGTGGGATTTTAGCGTTTTTCCTTTTATATTTGCGTTTTTCCTTTTAAATTTGCATTGTCGTGGGATTTTAGCGTTTTTCCTTTTATATTTGCGTTTTTCCTTTTAAATTTGCATTGTCGTGGGATTTTAGCGTTTTTTCTTTTATATTTGCGTTTTTCCTTTTAAATTTGCATTGTCGTGGGATTTTAGCGTTTTTCCTTTTAAATTTGCATTGTCGTGGGATTTTAGCGTTTTTCCTTTTATATTTGCGTTTTTCCTTTTAAATTTGCATTATCGTGGGATTTTAGCGTTTTTCCTTTTAAATTTGCATTTTACCAGTTAAATCGCACGGTCATCTAAATCACCCGCTGAGTAGAGAGATTACGTAATACTGTATTCGTCACTAGCTCATTGAATATGACGATCTATAGTTTTATATTATCGTGTATCTATACGTATTTATTTATTTATTTATTATTATTATTTATGTCATACTAGTCTGGCCCTTAATAAATTTAGTGTATTCAATACACAATAATCCATCAATTGTTGCGTATTTGATTTTCATGTCGTATTTTAACTTAATGCGATGTTTATTAAGAAATGTGACTTTAAATGTATTAAAATATTAGCAAAGTGCACTCATATTTATTTCAATTTGATGTTGATTTAAATTGTTGTCCCTACAAGATATTTAGACAGTGACATGCCCAGAGGTCTTGTTCTCAGGTGTACCACCTGTTGTGTTTACTGCCCAAGTGTATATTGTATTGGAGTAATACAATTTTATGATTTCTTTTTTAATTTGATGTTATTTATCAAAATTAGACTAAGTTGATTATTTTGTATAATTAATCAAATTAATGTTCTTTGATCTTCATATAAATATGAATAATGTGCTCATGTTTTGTTATGCACTAACCTTGCTAATAATTTCAAATTAACTAAATAGTTGATTGTTAGGGAAGCAATTAGAATTTGAATGTTGTTTTTCATTCCCATATTAAAGAATTGTCTCATTATTTGATAATGAAAATAGTTACTGTTATATAAGGACCGACAGAAGAAAAAATCAAGTTGATATAAGGCGCCACTAATTAATTCAGCAACGAATACATTTCTCTGACGTCACACTATTGTTCAAACAGTGGATTATTTTTTTTAAATCTAATTCTTTTGTTCTTGTGTATATGAACTTTAACCATTTTAGGCTTAAACAGTGTTGTATTTTGTGACTTGTGGGTCTCAAACCCCTGCTGGGATTTTCAGTCTTCTTTGAGTTTCCAAATTTCCATCTAACCACACTACAAAAATATATAATTTATATATGACTCTTCATTGTAAACTTTATTTAAAGAAAATATCAACGAATTGTTTAAATAAGTAAACGATCAATATATACAAGGCATTATAAAAGTATTTAAAATGTTTGTCAATAATGTCCAATGGAGCGATCAGATGATGTAATGTTGTATGCAATCCACATATCCGGATAAATACAACCAAACATGAAATAAAACTTAAATGAATAATTACTAAACTAAAACAGTGATTTTTATTTCAAAGTTGGAAGTAAAATAAAAGCTTGAATTGAATTCACTCTTATAATGATTTTTTAATTTCATTTAAAATAAAGATTAAAAAAAATGTATTTTATGATACTGATGGCTGATTAAAATTGTTTGTCATGCATTAGCTGTCAGTTGTAATATACAGGATGTAACCAATATACAGGAAGAGCTCTTACTGTGAAGCCATCTATTTTGAGATGCCATTTAATGAAAAATAACAACCTGACCATATTGTTACATAATAAGAATAAGAATTAGATAAAAAATTAAAATTGATAGAAGGCAAGGATTTATATAATTAACACATTTATTAAAGTCACATTTCATTTATTTAGGCTACCTTGGGTCAGTTATCAATTAAAGACAAAAATCAGTCTAATAAGTATTTACCAAAATAACGATATTGTGATGGGTATCGTTTTAATTTATGAAATAATCAACTTTCTGTTTACATATTTATTTTCAATAAAATTTCTTTATTATTTCATCCCATTTTCCTTAATTTAACTTGTGCATATCCATATTTATACAATCTTATGTTAACGGCAAGTTACGTGTGTCGACCCTATTTAATTCAGCCAGCAGCCTGACGGATTTTTACCACTAAGAGCGTTCAAGCCCTCATCCAGCGAAAGTGCCGATAGAGGGCGCAGTATTATTCAACTTAAACTTAGTTATAATCGAATATTCTTCTACATATTTTTGGACAGGAAGTGCAGCTTTGGAAGAGCTCAGATCACATATATACTCCATTCATTATTGTATTTTTATTCAATAAAATATTTTTAAAAGTTGTTCTTCAATTTTCTATTTCATTAGTTAACGATTTTTTTTTTATAGCGTCACGTGTTTTGTTGGTTATGCATGTTGTTTGTTGACATCCTAGTTTTAGTAATATTTTGATCTCGGGGTAAAATTTCAATGTTTTATCCTTTCTTATGAAAAGAATGTCATTATTCCTACAATGTAGGCACAATTTATGTGTTTTCATCCGTATTTTTAATATCGCACGCTCTGTTTACATCCGATATTTTTTTTTATTGACATGTACAAGGTTACATAATATAGTCTCTGATCCATTCATACACTTTGCTAATAAGTAATATTTTCTTTACAATAGTTTATTTTTGTTAATAAAATAGACGAATTATTGAATAAAGATTGATATAAATGAAACGATTAAAATTGATTGCTAAAAAAAAGTGTTATTATTAAATACCCGGATATGTTTGGATAAGAGAATAGCATTCGGGTCATATAGGGGTCATGTAGTTTCGTGTTTTATGGGTTGTGGATTATTTTTTTTTAAAGATTGAACATGTATATTTGCATCATCAAGTAGTTCAATAAAAATATTGATTCAAATCTAATGAAAATGAAGTAAATTTATATTGATTTAAGAAGAAAAATTGAAATAAAGAAAAGTTACAAAACTAATGAGAAATGAAATAATATATTTTATGTAAGAGTAAAGTTGGTCATTTTTTTTTTGGTTAACAAAATTCAATAGGAAAATAAACCATTAATTAAAATTTTAACAGAAATAATACACCTTAAAACAGTAAAATATGTATACATTAAGGAAAGAAAATAGATCATATATATATATTCTTACAATGGAAATGAAGTTCTATTTTTAAAAGTTAATTTTTATTAGAAAATTATTTCTTTCATAACTTTACTTTTTTTAATTATAAAAAATAGTGAAAAATCAAGTTTGGAGAGCATATTTCAGGTTTGCTTATATAGTAATAGTATTAATGTTTAATATAAATATTAATTATTATGTTTTCTTATTTGATGTGTGTTTATATTGGTTTAAAATTAATAATAAATATTCAGTATTATATTTTCATATTTCATGTGTAATTTTATAGTTTTAGAGTTTAATAATACATATTCATTAATTTGTTTTCGTATTTTATGTAATTCCATTTATGTAGAAAAAGCAAAAAAGAGAATCAAATTTACCTTTATTTATATGTGATTACCCTGATAATTCACCCTTAATGGGACCCCTTAATTCCTCTTAATTAGGAAGGACAGCATTCTTTGATATTATAAAATGTTGGCCTTGAGGGATACACGAAATCATAAAATTTTATTAATTTGGTAATTCATTACTTACAGCTCACTCCAATACAATATACACTTTAGCAATAAACACAACAGGAAAAGGCCTCTAGACATGTAACTCTTGTGGGGACAACAAATGTGTTCTCTCTGAATTATAGAAAATTCAATTGTTTTACACTATTTCAACACATATTTTAATACAAGGCCTATAAAACAGATGTTTACAGAAGTGAATTTCATTTTTGTTAACGTATATTCATATGAATAATTTCTTAGCTCCGAGCTTTGCTTTCAGATGCATACAAATCGATGTTTAACACTGTATTAGCGATTATTTAAAAAAAATATCCATATACATATTTTTCTTTATCGAAAACAAGCCCCTAATAAATTACAGAGTTATCAAAGCGAATCATGATTAAGTTGGATATAATGTCGCACAATAGGCTACCCGATTTGTAAGGCTTGAAGTAATTTACCATATAACAATATGTTCGTAATGATGAACGGTAAGGCCACTAAAATGCATGAATCGCCTGTAAAATAAATAAACATAAATTATAATGTTGAATCTCCGTGAAAATATTAAACGTTTACATTTAAATCAACATCAAATTGAGAAATAAATATGAGTGCATAGTTCTAGATCCTGAAAAACAAAATCAAGAAATCAAATATACATAACTACACAACGATTGATGGATTATTGTGTATTGAATAGCTGAAGTTATTATCATCCAGAATGGTACAAATAAATAAACAATAATATAATACTATTATAGATTGTTCTTATATTTATCAGGGAATTATATAAACATTTGAAGAAAAAAAAAATCCTGTATTTATTGATCAATCTAATTAACTGACAAAATAGTGTTTACCTGTAAATTGCATATTTCTGTTGGATCGGACAAGGGCGCGTACGTTACGTATACATAGGGTTATGATTATTTGTTTTGTATCATCAACAAAAATATTTATTGTTCATTAAGGTGCCTCATTACAATAATCAGAACTTTTAAAACACAATAACTTTGACGCTGTACATACACAATCCTGTGCTATAAAACAAGACATAAATAGCTTAATAGAGACCGATAGTTTAATATATACTTAATTCATTTTTTAGTAAATAGTCTCAGCATAGGTATTACAAGGTTAATGTATTTCTCGCATGATAAACAAGTAATAGTGAAGTGACAACAGTATACGTATTCTGTACGTGTATCACACTTTGCTAATATTATAATACATTTAAAGTCACATTTCTTAATAAATATCGCATTAAGTTAAAATACGACATGAAAATCAAATGCGCAACAATTGATGGATTATTGTGTATTGAATACACTAAATTTATTAAGGGCCAGACTAGTATGACATAAATAATAATAATAAATAAATACGTATAGATACACGATAATATAATACTATAGATCGTCATATTCAATGAGCTAGTGACGACTACAGTATTACGTAATCTCTCTACTCAGCGGGTGATTTAGATGACCATGCGATTTAACTGGTAAAATGCAAATTTAAAAGGAAAAACGCTAAAATCCCACGATAATGCAAATTTAAAAGGAAAAACGCAAAAATAAAAGGAAAAACGCTAAAATCCCACGATAATGCAAATTTAAAAGGAAAAACGCAAATATAAAAGGAAAAACGCTAAAATCCCACGACAATGCAAATTTAAAAGGAAAAACGCAAATATAAAAGAAAAAACGCTAAAATGCCACGACAATGCAAATTTAAAAGGAAAAATGCAAATATAAAAGGAAAAACGCTAAAATGCCACGACAATGCAAATTTAAAAGGTAAAACGCAAATATAACAAGACAATTCGCTAATTTAACTGGTAAACGCTAATATAACTGGTAATCTTTAATTTTTTGCATTTTACCGGGGATATTTGCATTTTCTATTTCCTAGTGTACCTGTACACACATACTTACTTACCTGTGAAACAGGTCATTGATTGATTTTTATTTATGTGTATATGACAGGGTGTGTAAAGTGCCACGTGTACTTTTCAACATTTGTGTTTGCAAACGAAAGCTGATTTTTTTTTTGTAGAGTTTTAAGTTTCATTTTCTATTGGTTTGGTATGGTGTGGCGAAAATTAACCATACCAGAAAGGTGGCAAGCTGTTGGCATGCATAACGGTGGTTTTAGCTATAAAAGGGTGGCAGACCACTTCAGGGTTAACCATTCCATCATTGTACGACTGATGCAGCGTTTTCGTCAAACGGGGAATGTTACTGACCGTCCATGTGCAGTAGACCTCGCAAAACAACGCCGAGAGGACCAGCTCATATCCAGATGGGTGCGGCAACGGTTGTTCAGTACAGCTGGTGCACTTCATGGTAATTTAGCGTTTGGAGGCCACATTAGCACACGCACTGTAATCAGACGCCTCCACCATCAGGGAATGCGAGCGGGACGACCCATAAAACGTCCACAGTTGACATTACGTCATCGCCATGCTCGTTTGACTGGTCACATGATCATTTGGGGTGGACTATTCACACATGGAGACGGGTCCACTGGTCTGATGAAAGTCGTTTTTTGTTACTCCCTACCGACGGTCGTGCAAGGGTTTGGCGCCAACGAAACACTTCTTTTCAGGACAACCACATTTTGGGCACAACTGCTTTTGGGGGTGGGGGTGTAACTGTCTGGGGTTGTTTTTCCTTTGACTGTAAGTTGGACATGTACATTCTTGATGGTAATCTGACAGGCCAAAAATACTGTGACAATGTGCTCGCTCCATGCATAGTCCCCCATTTCGACAATCATGCATTGGCTGACAGGCCAATGTTCATGGACGACAACGCTAGGCCACATAGAGCCCGAATTGTACAACATTTTTTACAGCAAGAGGCTGTTCAGACAATTCCATGGCCTGCGATGTCGCCAGACATGAACCCTATAGAGCATGTATGGGATTTTATTGGCCGAAAAATTTACCAATGCAATCCAAAATGTCAAAATATTGACGAATTAAGAACTGCTATCTTACAGGAGTGGCAACAGTTCCCCCAAGAACGGCTTAGGCGTCTTGTGTGAAGCATGACGAGGCATGTTACAGAACTTCACAATAAACGCGGTGGATATACTCGTTATTGATTTTTATACCTTACACATACGCACAATAGATGCATTTAAAAGTACTTAAAATCTGAAGACTGCATTTTAATGCAATGTTAAAAACTTCCATCAAAGACAAACTGGTTTTACGTTTTTCCAGCACCTGTTTTGAACCCCATTTTTTCCACGTCATAGTCACATCTTTCAGGATGATAAATATTTCGTAGATTGGTAATTTTAGAGCCCCTGGTGTAGTCTTTTAAGAAATGTAAGAAAAATGGTGATATCTATTTTATTGTTTTAACAGTATTGATGTAAAAAAATATATCGATAAAAATATAGGGTGGTGCTTAACCTTGGTCGGAGTGTATATATGTTAAGAGGGGACCATCGTGGTCCAGATCGTATGTTAGTTGGATTTACAACTACCTGTGCAAGCAGTGCCTATCACCACCTAAGGTTGTGAGATTGAGTCCCGCTAATGGTGAGGTGTACTCGATACAACATTATGTGATAAAGTTTGTCAGTGACTTGCAGCAGGTCAGTGGTTTTCTCTGGGTACTCTGGTTTCCTCCATCAATAAAACTGATATAAGTGAAATATTGTTGAAAGTGGCACTAAACACCATAACCCTATATGTTAAAATATGTACACAATACGTACAAAGACATGGTAGAAACATAAGATATAATAACTGTTGTTCACATCCATATTTGTCAAATTTATCTTACAGAGTTATCTATCTTACATAACCATTTGCTCTGCTGGAGTTGAATGACAGATGACTCAAAGTTTTTAATCGGTTCAATGAACTTCAAGATAATGAGATTCAACTGATTATATTCCAGAATTTTGTTATTTTCTTTAGCTATTTTTCTATATAACATTTTAAACATTACCTCCAACATAAAAACTGGATTCTTTGTCCACCAATATCTTATCATTTCCCTGTCAACAGATGTAAATGTTTTCATGTTTTAAAAATTACTTGATGATAGTATCTTCCTTGTCAGAAACCAAATCAGTGAGTGATTGTTGTTTAATGCCAATGCAGCAATTTTTCAGCTATATCATGGCGAGAACAAGTTAATTTTCAATGAGATTATGGTGAGGTCCACTTTGTACTAGACCAAAACACTTAAATTGGATTTTTATAGTGCTAGCTCACTGTAACAACAGTCCGCGGGTAGACATGTCGCTCCACTCGAACACATTATCCTGATTCTGAGCCAATCAGTCTTTGCTCTTTCTCCTTAATTCTTCTTGCTTACCCGAGAAGCAACAAATTCCAATTTGATAGTCTTTGGTTTTATTTGTTCAGACAAAATAAATTTGCATTGTATTAATAACTTTTTATACTACATATACCTAGAAACTTGACCTTTGTCGTTAATAAATATTTTATTTGTCCTGAGAAAATTGAGCTATATCAGACTTGTATTGCATTAAATGTGCATTTAAATATATTTGCTTAAATTATATACTCCCAGACTTGTTTACTTACCTTTTCTTGTAAATAGTAAAACATTCCTTGAGCTGGTTTCCTGTACATTCCTCCTCCAGTAGAAATTAAAATCTGGAGAGAAAATAAAGGATAGTTACTGTAATTTCTTAGATATATCTATGGTTAATTCATAATGACAAAGAGTGAGTGAGTGATTGTTGCTAAACACCACATGAACAATTTCTCTGCTGTATGATGGCAAGAACAAGTTACATTTCGATGAGATAATGAAATCCGCTTTGTACTAGATCAACATTGCATTTTTATAGTGCTAGCTCACTGAAACAACAGTGTTCAGGTAGACATGCCACTCCACTTGGACACATTACCATGATTCCAAGTCAACCAGTCTTTGCTCTTACTCCTTAAAAATGCATTTCTATTGGAGAACAGCAAATACCAATTTTATACTTTTTAGTTTGACCCGACGAGGCTCAAAACCATGATCCACTGCACTTGAGGTGAGCATGCTAACCATTACAACACCGATGCAGTCTGATATAGTGATATTGTGGTCTGATGGGAACGCATATCAAAATATTATTGCTGTCTTTGATAAAAAAAAAAATTCTCGCATTCCAGTATTTGGATAATATTTAACAAAACCAACCTGCACAGGTACTCCAATCTTGTCAACAAGGGATGTAAATTTTGTTTTCAAGTCTTCAATCTTTGTCTTTCCCCTTGCCACACCAAGCTATCAAAACAGTAAAATCATGCAAACACTGAGAATTGTAATAGATATTTATATTTTTAATAACAAATAGAAGGGAAATTATCATTTTTAACATTTTTTATTATGTATTTGTGATTTTTTAATCTCATGTTAGCATTTTCTGTTAATAGCAAGACCCATCATACTACCATTTAATATGCACCATGAACATTGTACAATTACTGACTAGTAAAGTAGTATGTCACACACCAACATTAAAGTTCAACAAATAAAGACATTGAAAATAATGCTAAAATACCTGGTTTGTGAAGAACACTACTTTATAACCATCTGCATGTAACTGCTTCAATTTCTTGGGAACTTCTGGATAATGTATCCTAAAAATATACAGCTTACCAATCAATACACTATATTTAACTATACATACTGGGGTTATGTAAATGTTGACTCACTGGACGCTATGATAATAATCCTGACCTTGTGTAAAAATTTCAAATGATTTGCTGAAGGGGAAATTAAGTTATTAAGCGTAAATCAAATATGGGACATACGAATGGACAGACATGGGTGAAACTTCATGTCCCCGATGCCTAGCGACGAGGCATATAAAAATAATGATGACTTAGAATTAGTTGAACAAAAGTGGTATTTACATATGTAGTGTGCATTTTAGTGAGTGATTGTTGTTTAACATCAATTCATAAATTTTTCAGCTATATCATGGCGAGAACAAGATAATTTTCATTGAGACGATGAGGTTCGTTTGTACTAGACCAACACGCTTATTTTGATTTTTATAGTGCTAGCTCATTAAAACAACAGTTCGTGGATAGACATGTCGCTCCACTCGGACACATTATTCTGATTCCGAGCCAACCTGTCTTTGCTCTTTCTCCTTAATGCTGCATGCTTAGCGGAGAAGCAACAAATACCAATTTTATAGTCTTTGGTTTGACCCGACCGAGGCTCGAATCCACGATTGACCGCACTAACCATTACACCACTGATGCCATTAGAGTGTATTTGTACAAGTGTTATAATAATGAAGTATACTAACTCAAGTGACATTTTTTTCGCACACTGGTTAATATGGATGACTTAACTCTCATTTTCCTATTACACGAAACTTCTTAAAATCATTAATGACTCAAGTCAATAAATGTTAAACCTGTCTAAGCCAACCTTGAATAAACCCAAAGTAGGATAACTTTGTTAATTTAACCTGCATAAACCGAACACCTGTCTATTTGAAACACACAGTAGGTTCAGCTTAGACAGGTTTCACAGCATATAAATTTGTGTAAATCAAAGATAAAAACTAGTTCTTAATTATTTCTGTAAAATTAACCTGTCTATTCCAAACAATGACAAAGTTGTTGCTAAAAGAGTTTGGTTTAGACAGGTAAATGTATATTAACCTCCAATCTCCAGGATATTTTGGGAAAACATTTCCAGACTGTGTAACAATCAAGGTACCATCAATATCAAATCCAGCTATCTGTAATAAATAATAAATATTCATCAATAGTAAGTGAGTGGTTGTTGTTTAATGCCAAATGAGCATTATTTTCAGCTATATCATTGCGAAAACAAGTTACATTCAATGAAATGATTATGTCCATTTTGTTCTAAACTAACATGCTTAGTTGGATTTTTACAGTGTTACCTCACTGAAACACCAGTCTGCGGTAGACATGATGCCCCACTCGGACACATTATCCCGATTCCGAGCCAACCAGTCTTTTCTCTTTCTCCTTAATGCTGCGTGACTAGTGGAAAAGCAACAAATACCAATTTTATAGTCTTTGCTTTGATCCGATCGGGGATCGAACCCATGATTTACCGCACTCGATGAGAACACATAAACCATTACATCACTGATGTGGTTGATTTATATAGGAATAGCCCATTATTGAAAACAACTTTACTTAACAAGTGCATGTCAAATTTAAGATATACATAAAACGAGTTAACAAACATATGATTTAATTATGTCAGTGGTATTTAGGACTTCAAAAAAAATATTATACCTTAGATCTTGCACATACACCCTTCCGAGTGCATATCACCAGTTTGTCAAATTGATCCCATTTTGTCTCTGGAGCAGGAACACCTTCCTTCTTCTCACTAAATTTTTTTTTTTCGTTACCATTTTGTTTAATATTTGACTGTTCAGGTATTTTCTCAGGGCTTTCCTCCTTCTTCTCTTCTTTTACGTGGTGTTTTTTTAATTTCTTCAGTAATTTCAATTTTTCTTCCACACTTTTGATGTGTTCATCTTCATCCGATTCACTGTCGTCTTTTTCCATTTTCTGTTTTTTTGAGGGTGGAGACAATTTTTTAGTGTTTGTATTTATATCAGTATCAGCTGCCCTTTTCTTCTTATTTTTCTCTGTACTACTACTACATGGTGTACGTGTATCCTCTTTTTTTTCTCTTTTAGGGGAAGTTTGTTTCGTGACCTCAACCTTTTGAGGATATAGACCAGCTAAGATATGTAATGTTGATGTAAGCTGAAGTCTAACTTCTCTACCTTTCTGTAATTCAATACCATCAATAGCAGATGAATTACTACCCAACTGTTTGACAGCTATTTCTTCTGTTTTCCAATTTGCAGTTATCTCTACTGAAATAGATTTATAATTCTGGAAACATTTATCAGCAATAACTTTAATTTTCATTAGTCAACAATTGAACATGTAATGATATTTACATCTAGAGTGAACGAGCTAGTGATTGTTGTTTAACGCCACGTGAGCAATGTGTCAGCTGTATCATGGTTAGAGCAAGTTGCATTTCGATGAGATGACGATGCTTAGCTGAATTATTATATCAGGGCATACCACAGCAGCCGGACACAGGGCAAATTGACAGTCTTATTGCATTTTCTCCCCGACTACTTTGTTTTCAATAATGACAATGTCAAAGTGAAAGTAAAATATGGCTTTGTTTTGCATAATGGTTTATTTTTTGCACTCTAAATTGCTCCAACTGGGAATCAAAAATAAGGAGGTAAGAATGAAATTTGTTGGGGAATTTTGCATGATTTTAGAATATTTTTCATTGTGAAAGGGTCCTTTTACCGAACACTGGGAAGGCTACTGTATAAAAATTCCTGCCCTTCTACCTTAGGATAATAACCCCCCACTTGAAAATGAGTGGAATGCCCTGTATATACATGTAGTCCTAAGTTAATGAAATAACAGTCTTTGAGTACACATGTCCACTCCACTCGGACACATTATTCCGATTCAGAGCCAACCAGTCCAGTGTTCTAGCTAGGATTTCAAAAGGGCAGGGTGCTACTTCTGAAAAGGGCACTTTTATGCGTAAACGTTGGCTGAAAAAGGGCACTTTAATGTACAAAGATAGACTTGAAAAGGGCCCTTCTCTTCAGCAAATAGAAGTCAATAAGTAATGTTTTTTATTATTTAATTATGTATTTTCTACCTCTACTTCTTACAATTGCATATTTCCACAACTGTAATCTAGTTATACTTTAAAAAAAAAAAAAAAAATTATATTAGTATAACTATAGGTAACTTTATTCAAAGACAATCATTTTAAAATAATCTCCATCCAAACACTGTGGAAATGCATACTGCAAAGTATTTTTGGATTGTTTTTACAATTAAATTGAAAAGAAACAACCTTGTCACGAGTTGAAAAAATATATGTTAAAACGAGCTTTAATATCCCTTTAAATATGTCCGTCCTTTGTGGGTGAAAAAAAAAAAAAATAATAATAATTATATTAAATGATCGAATTTTTACTTTCTTTCAACAGCTATTGTTATCTTAATTGTCATCGTAATTAGAATTAATCATTATGATTAGAAGAATGAAATTTCCTGACAAAACGTTAAAATTCATCTTCAGTCACTCGCCGAAAGCTTTAAATAGCCTAATCACACAATCAGCATGTATTTACCTTGATCTGTTACCGAGCTTTAAACGAATGTTGACAGAAATATATGCTGGGAACCAGTACTTCATAATTCAATAATTTTCAAAATCATGATTATTTATTTATAAAATTGACATGACAAATTAAAACGGTATTTTCTATAGTAAGCAATTAAAAATATTTAATATAAATAAGAAATAAACCCAAATAACAATAATAAATCATCACGTGAACAACTTACCTGTAAAAAAAATGGCGGTCTTACACAATAACGCTAATCGTGACTTTATGCATTTAATATGAAAAATCTATTATTATGAACTACATGTAGTAACAGGTATGGAAAAAGACACCCACGTTAGTCACAAAGGGAAGGGCGCTGCTACAAATAGAGAAAAAGGGCAGGGCGTCACTCGGACAAGCGCTGTGCCCTGTAAAAACGGGCTAGCGAGAACACTGCAGTCTTTGTCTTTACACAAAAATACTGCATATTTAGCCGAGAAGCAAGTGGTCCTAGTGCCAGTAGTGGTTAAGTTGAAGTTATAACTAGTGCCAGTAGTGGTTAAGTTAAAGTCATAACTAGTGCCAGTAGTGGTTAAGTTGAAGTCATAACTAGTGCCAGTAGTGGTTAAGTTGAAGTCATAACTAGTGCCAGTAGTGGTTAAGTTGAAGTCATAACTAGTGCCAGTAGTGGTTAAGTTGAAGTCATAACTAGTGCCAGTAGTGGTTAAGTTAAAGTCATAACTAGTGCCAGTAGTGGTTAAGTTGAAGTCATAACTAGTGCCAGTAGTGGTTAAGTTGAAGTCATAACTAGTGCCAGTAGTGGTTAAGTTAAAGTCATAACTAGTGCCAGTAGTGGTTAAGTTGAAGTCATAACTAGTGCCAGTAGTGGTTAAGTTAAAGTCATAACTAGTGCCAGTAGTGGTTAAGTTGAAGTCATAACTAGTGCCAGTAGTGGTTAAGTTGAAGTCATAACTAGTGCCAGTAGTGGTTAAGTTGAAGTCATAACTAGTGCCAGTAGTGGTTAAGTTAAAGTCATAACTAGTGCCAGTAGTGGTTAAGTTGAAGTCATAACTAGTGCCAGTAGTGGTTAAGTTGAAGTCATAACTAGTGCCAGTAGTGGTTAAGTTGAAGTCATAACTAGTGCCAGTAGTGGTTAAGTTAAAGTCATAACTAGTGCCAGTAGTGGTTAAGTTGAAGTCATAACTAGTGCCAGTAGTGGTTAAGTTGAAGTCATAACTAGTGCCAGTAGTGGTTAAGTTAAAGTCATAACTAGTGCCAGTAGTGGTTAAGTTAAAGTCATAACTAGTGCCAGTAGTGGTTAAGTTGAAGTCATAACTAGTGCCAGTAGTGGTTAAGTTGAAGTCATAACTTCGAAAGTTTTACGGTCGCAAACATTACTTGGTTGACAGTTAACTGAGTGTCTGCGCCACAAATGATCAATCAGACCAACATACTGAACATATATAGGAAAACAGTTTTAGAATTTTAACATACACTGTACATAGAGCACTTGAAAATTTTATATTCAAATGTGGATACTTTTATGAACAAGAAGGATGAATTGTTAAATTTGATAAATGACAAAGATTATGACGTCATTGCACTGACAGAAATTTACCCCAAAAACATAGCTGATTCTAATGTAAGTGACATTGAATGGAAAATAAAGGGTTATAAGGAGTTTATTTCCCCGAGTGATATTGCCACTAGGAGAGGTTGTCTTGTATATGTAAAAGAAGAAATAGATACAATTGAAATCGAAAGTAAGAAGTTCAAACATGTAGGATATATACAATTAGGAATAAATCTGAATAAGGACATAAAACTCTTAATCTCTTGTATTTATAGAAGTCCAAATAGTATGGATATAGAATGCATAGAGGAAATGCGAGAGATATTAACCAATTCTAAGATTAGAAATATAAAATATGGTTATCGTGTATATATGGGCGATTTCAACTTTAAGGAAATAGATTGGGAAAGAAACTCAACAAATGTGGGATCTAATCATCTGACAACCAAATTCCTAGAAATGGTAAGAGACACTTATCTGTCGCAACATGTTACAAAAGAGACAAGATTCAGGGGAGATAACCAACCAAGTCTTCTAGACTTAATTTTCACGAATGAAGAGGGCATGATTGACACTATTGAACATAATGCTCCGCTAGGAAATAGTGATCATGAAACTTTAGAATTCAATTTCAGATTCGGGATAAAGCAGAAAAAGCATTACCAAAATAAACCATGTTGGTTCAAAGGGAACTATGAAAAAAATCAACGCACAATTGAACAAAATAGATTGGAACTTAAAATTGGCCCAAGGAGATATCAATTATCTGTGGCAAAGATTTGCAGATGAATTAAAAATAATATATGAAGAAAACATACCAGAGAACAAATCAATGTCCAGAAAATATGATACACCTTGGATAAACGAAGAAAGTAAGATTGCACGTGTAAAAAAGAGAAAGCTTTGGAAGAAATACAGGTACAATAAAAATCCACAAAACAAAACAAAATATGAAGAAGCAAGAACTGAAGCTAACAGGTTAGTCAGGAAAGCAAAATATGAATACGAACGCACAATAGCTATCAATATGAAAGAGGACAACAAAATCTTTTGGAAATTTATAAAATCAAAAACTAAGGCTAAAGAGAGCATACCATGTATTTTAGATGATGAAGGAGGAATAAACACAGATGATAAAACTAAATCAGAGTTACTGAATAAATTTTTCCAAAGTGTATTCACTGTGGAAGCAGATAGTCAAAACGCCCCAACGCTTAATCAAAGATCCAATAAAAAGTTATCGACAATAGAATTCAACCCTGAAATTATACAAAAACATCTAGAAAAGTTAAAAGTTACCAAATCGCCAGGGCCGGACCAAATGCACCCAAAAATTTTTAATGAGACATCTAAAAGCATATCTACACCGTTAGCGCATATTTTTAATATATCAATGCAGACTGGAAAACTGCCAGATACTTGGAAAAAAGCAAATGTTACACCTCTACATAACCAGAGGCTCTCAAGAGCCTGTATCGTTCACCTGGTAATAAAAAAAAACAATTGGTCCTATGTAAAAACTATGTCCTGCAGTGGTAGTCATCTTGGAATTACGATCAACATAAAAAACACAAAGTTTGTAAAGGACCTTCCAATGATTGATGCACAGTTTAGGTTCAATCAGTGCAATAGCTTCAGAGAAGAATATATTTCTGTATTTTCCCCATATGGTTCTGTGTTAATACTATGACCTGTGGTGGCAGCCATCTTGGATTTCCGATCGGCATAAAAAACACACACCTTGTAGAGGACCTTCCAATGATCATTCGTGGGCAGTTTGGTTTCAATTATGCAAGTGGTTTCAGAGAAGAAGCGTTTTGAAACATTTTTCCCATAGGGTCCAATGTTAAACTAAGTCCTGCCGTAGCCACCATTTTGAATTTCATACCGGAACAAAAAACGTAAAGTTTGTAGAGGACCATCTAATGAACATTCATGTACAGTTTGGCTTTAATAATATTTGTAGTTTCTGAGAAGAAGGCATTTGAACATTTTCTCATAGGGTCCAATGTTAATCTATGTCCTGTGGTGGCGGCCAGCTTGGATTTCCGATCGGCATAAAAAACATAAAATTTGTAGAGTACCTTCCAATGATCATTCCTGGGCAGTTTGGTTTCAACTGTCCAAGTGGTTTCAGAGAAGAAGCATTTTGAAACACTTTTCCCATAGGGTCCAATGTTAAACTAAGTCCTGCCGTAGCCGCCATTTTGAATTTCATATAGGAACAAAAAACCTTAAGGTTGTAGAGGACCATCCAATGAACATTCATGTACAGTTTGGCTTTAATCATATTTGTAGTTTCTGAGAAGAAGGCATTTGAACATTTTCCCATAGGGTCCAATGTTAATCTATGTCCTGCGGTGGTGGCCATCTTGAATTTTCGATCGGCATAAAAAAACAGAAACTTTGTAGAGGACCTTCCAATGAACATTCCTGGGCAGTTTGGTTTCAATTATCCAAGTGGTTTCAGAGAAGAAGCGTTTTGAAACATTTTTCCCATAGGGTCCAATGTTAAACTAAGTCCTGCCGTAGCCGCCATTTTGAATTTCTTATCGGAACAAAAAACGTACAGTTTGTAGAGGACCATCTAATGAACATTCATGTACAGTTTGGCTTTAATAATATTTGTAGTTTCTGAGAAGAAGGCATTTGAACATTTTCCCATAGGGTCCAATGTTAATCTATGTATTGCGGTGGCGGCCATCTTGGATTTCCGATCGGCATAAAAAACACAAAATTTGTAGAGGACCTTCCAATGATCATTCCTGGGCAGTTTGGTTTCAACTGTCCAAGTGGTTTCAGAGAAGAAGCGTTTTGAAACATTTTCCCCATAGGGTCCAATGTTAAACTAAGTCCTGCCGTAGCCGCCATTTTGAATTTCATATCGGAACAAAAAACGTACAGCTTGTAGAGGACCATCCAATGAACATTCATGTACAGTTTGGCTTTAATCATATTTGCAGTTTCTGAGAAGAAGGCATTTGAACATTTTCCCATAGGGTCCAATGTTAATCTATGTCCTGCGGTGGTGGCCATCTTGGATTTCCGATCGGCATAAAAAATACACACCTTGTAGAGGACCTTCCAATGATCATTCCTGGGCAGTTTGGTTTCAATTATCCAAGTGGTTTCAGAGAAGAAGCGTTTTGAAACATTTTCCCCATAGGGTCCAATGTTAAACTAAGTCCCGCCGTAGCCGCCATTTTGAATTTCATACCGGAACAAAAAACGTACAGTTTGTAGAGGACCATCTAATGAACATTCATGTACAGTTTGGCTTTAATCATATTTGTAGTTTCTGAGAAGAAGGCATTTGAATATTTTCCCATAGGGTCCAATGTTAATCTATGTCCTGCGGTGGCGGCCAGCTTGGATTTCCGATCGGCATAAAAAACAAAAACTTTGTAGAGGACCTTCCAATGATCATTCCTGGGCAGTTTGGTTTCAACTGTCCAAGTGGTTTCAGAGAAGAAGCATTTTGAAACATTTTTCCCATAGGGTCCAATGTTAAACTAAGTCCTGCCGTAGCCGCCATTTTGAATTTCATATCGGAACAAAAAACCTTAAGATTGTAGAGGACCATCCAATGAACATTCATGTACAGTTTGGCTTTAATCATATTTGTAGTTTCTGAGAAGAAGGCATTTGAACATTTTCCCATAGGGTCCAATGTTAATCTATGTCCTGCGATGGCGGCCATCTTGGATTTCCGATCAGCATAAAAAACAGTAACTTGGTAAAGGACATTCCAATGATCATTCCTTTACAGTTTGGGTTCAGTCAGTTCATTAGTTTCAGAGAAGAAGATCTTTGAAATTTCAGCCAATCAGAGCATATTATTGGCCCTGGCAGCCATATTGAATATTCGACTGGAACGAAAAACAGTAACTTTGTAGAGGACCATCCAAGAAACATTCCTGCTAAGTTCGGTTCCAATCGGCCAAGTGGTTTCGGAGAAGAAGCTTGAAATGTGAAAAGTTTACAGACGACGGACGCCAAGTGATGGCAATAGTTCACATGGACCTTTGGTCCAGGTGAACTAAAAAGGGACCTAAAAATCTAGTAGAAAATTATCGACCCATCAGTTTAACATCAATAGTATGTAAGACAATGGAAAAATTTATCAGAGATATCAATTTGGACCATATGGAAAAACACAAATTATTTACTATC
The DNA here is from genome assembly GCA_963383655.1 of Bathymodiolus septemdierum. Taxonomy (NCBI): domain Eukaryota; kingdom Metazoa; phylum Mollusca; class Bivalvia; order Mytilida; family Modiolidae; genus Bathymodiolus; species Bathymodiolus septemdierum. Next base: position 79,567,862 of record OY726521.1, read on the forward strand.
CATCAGCATGGATTCAGAAAAGGCAGATCAATTAATTGAAGTTTTAGATGATTGGACAGAACAACTCGACAACAAAAATGCAATAGATACCATATATTTAGATTTCCAAAAAGCCTTTGACACAGTACCTCATCAGCGTCTCATTAACAAATTACAAAGTTACGGCATATGTGGAAAAATCTTAGGCTGGATTAAAGACTTTCTTGCTAATAGAAAACAAAAGGTTGTAATAAATGGTACAGGCTCAAATTGGATATCAGTGACAAGTGGAATTCCTCAAGGAAGCGTTCTGGGACCTATCCTATTTACAATATATATAAATGACCTACCTGATGTTGTTCAAAACATAATAAAACTTTTTGCAGATGACACCAAATTGTATGCTGTGGTTAATGAGGAAAAGCAACAAATCAGTTTGCAAAATGATATAGATAGTTTATTGAAATGGTCAGACAGGTGGTTATTGAAATTTAACAAGTCGAAATGCCAGCATATACATTTAGGACCTAACACCAACATAAAATATAAAATGAGGGAAAGTAATATACAGCAAGTAACAGAAGAAAAAGATCTAGGGATAATAATCGACGACAAGCTTAAATTCAAACAACACATTAATCTACAAACGAAAAAGGCAAATCAAAGATTAGGAATGATCAAAAGAAGCTTCGATTTTATGGATAAAGATATGTTTCTAACAGTATTTAAAAGTATCGTAAGGCCACACCTAGAATATGGCAGCAGTGTATGGTCAGTGATATACAAAAAAGAAGCCATACAATTGGAAAATGTTCAAAGAAGAGCCACCAAACTGATTAAAAATATACAACATAAAACCTACACTCAAAGATTGAAATATTTAGGGCTACCATCACTCCAATACAGAAGACTCCGAGCTGACATGATTGAAACTTACAAAATCCTCAACAATATTGATAAAGTGCAATATGAGCAAATTCTTCCTTTAAATCAAACTACCACTAGGGGTCACAACAAGAAATTATATAAAAAGAACTGTCGAACAAATGTTAGGAAATATAGCTTCTCGCAAAGAGTTGTGGATGAGTGGAACAAAATACCAAAGAAAGTAATAGACTCGCAGACAATCAACACTTTCAAGAGCCAATTGAACAATCATTGGAAAAATCTGGATATAAAATTTTCACCAGATATTTACCAACCGGGAGATGAAAACAAATTATTAAGAAGGGTCCAAGGGACTGAATAGCCCATATTCCAGACCTCGGAAACAGGGATGACTCAAGTGCAGCTAATTTCACCTCGTTAAAGTCAGTCTGGAGAGAAACCAAACAGTAGCATCTGGTCGTTTGTCATACTTGGCCTGATATATGCTTGTATAGTCGTAATCACAATCTGGCCAATTCCTCATTCATGACATATCACCGGGATTGTAACAAGAGTAACATGGCAGGTGCCACATGTGGAGCAGGAATTCCTTACCATTCCTGAGCACCGGAGTTCAACACAAACATCTATTTTTACCATCCCCTTTCCCTCAGTTGCTTCAAATCCTATTTGTGTTGTTTAATCCTTATGTCACAAAATGTATGCATGGTTCAATCCCAAAACACTGTCACTGATTTTTCATAAAAATATATAATGTTCACAATCCCATTACTGATCCAACCAGTCTGCTCCTTCTCCTTAATACTGTGTGCTTAGCGGAGAAGCAACAAATACCTAGGTGTCACCATCTCTAACAACCTCACCTGGGACAGGCACATAGACAATACAATTGGCAAAGGCAAAGGCAACAAAACATTGGGATTTATTCGACGCAACTTAAAAGACTGCACCAAACCAGTGAAATCAGCAGCATATACATCCATGGTGAGACCAACAATGGAGTATGCAAGCTCAGTATGGGACCCGACAAACCGGAAAAAGATTGGCAACCTTGAAAAAGTACAGAAAAGAGCAGCAAGATTCGTTTTCAATAATTACACAGACCGAACACCTGGCTGTGTTACTAAAATGGTAGAATCCTTGAAGTGGGAAATATTAGAAGAAAGGAGAAAGTCTAATAGACTATGCATGCTGTATAAAATCAAAAATGGATTAATTGATATAGACAGCCACCAATATATCCAAGCCAACGACAGCAGGACTAGAGGCAAAGATCGCCTTTATCAAGAAAGAACGAGCAGTGAGGCCTTCGGAAATTCGTTCTTCCCCAAGACCATCAGGAACTGGAACCAACTTCCAGCTAATACAACTCCGGCCAACACAGTAGAGGGATTCAGGAGCGCCCTCAAGGCGCATCCCGACAGCAACTAGACCAGCTCCCACCTGTATATAGTTTTACCTGTAAATAGTCGGTAGAAGGCTGCTGTGTTGCCCGACACTGCGCAAAGTTTTCACGGAACCTTATACATTCACGTGTAAATCCGGTTCCTAAATTGGAAGAAGAAGAAGAAGAAATACCAATTTTATAGTAGTTGCTGTTACCCAATCCAGGCTCAAACCCACGACCTACATGTACCACACTCACCATTGCACCACAGATGCGGTTAATATTTAATTAAAGCGCCACAGTCAAAGATACACAAAACATGATTAAGTTTGCAAGATTTGACTTGCACGGTCATTTTTGTTAGGATGTCGACAAAAAAATAAACACCATTGACCATACACGTTTCTACAAGTTTCTTACACTGATTTCTAGAGCATGCCACATCAATAATTCGTGTTTCTTTGCTCCGTCCAATCAATACGGACACGCCGTCTGGTAAAGGGATCGGATCGTGCGTGTTGTTTGGACAAATCAAAGCACAGGATATGAACATCTTTCGATATTGTGTAAATAATGTATGAGGGGTTTTGTTGTACTCTTTGTTTCTACATATTTGTCGAAATAGTTGTGCTATCAGCATTTGTTTGCAACACGTTTCGCATCTGCCTTCATGAGAAATTTGGCGCCATATTTATTGAATACAGTTTACTTCCTTCTATGCAAGAGAACTCCATACGGTGATTACTGAAATATGACCCGGTGTCGTAATTTTTTTTTAGCTACCCTTGAAAATTAGCTACCTCCATCTTCCGGTAGCTAATTTTCATACGGCGGAGCTATAAAAATTAGCTACCCATGAACATTAGCTACTTGTAGCATAAACTTATAGGATTCGTCTCCCTTATTATGTTTACCAAAATACAAATTGTGCCGGTATTTCCAATGGAGGGACAAATGAAAAACTGCATGTACATAAACAGGAAAAGAGTTACTGGTTGACAAAGAGAGACATATATATCTACACAATATAAAATAGAATAAATAATAGATATTAGTGGTGTTCATAGTTGAAAAACAAGATGCTACCTATATGGCTGTATAGCATGTGATTAAGTTACAAACTACTAGTATTTTTTTTCTATTTACCACTCGCGATGTATCATTTTTACAGCTAATATGAGTAGGCATGGCCTATAGAGAGGACGGGAGTATTTGAAATTAAATGATGCTAAAAATACCTTTATATCCCCTATGACATTCACTGGAAAGTTACGAGAAAAAAGAATGGAATCATTTATTGTTGGACTAAGGACAGTGCAAACATTGAAGGCTAACTTGTACTAGTACGCGGGTGGTATCAACCATTATATTTAAAAGGGGGTAGTAGACGCCGGTGTATGTAAAATGAAAGTATGGTCTTTTAAGTCATAAGAAAAGAGCTTTATTACGAAAATATCAATTAATACAACCAACATACATAACAATATTGGCCTATGCCATGCTATGTACAGCCGATACATGTTCATGAAGTGTAAATGATGAATGACGTACGGTCAGGGCCGTCTTATCAGCAATATAGGCCCCGATCAAAGCAGTGCACTGAGGCCCCTATCTATACAAACACTCACAGAAATAAAACTGTAAATGATCGATAAAATTAAACATCTATTTCTTGTATTGGTACTTCCAACAAAATCAGTGTTTAAACATTAAAAATCATGCCGTATACAACATGCATAGATTGGTATGGGGTTCATTTGCTCGTGAGACCACCGCGTAACTGTCCATTGTGCCCATACATAAGACCGCACTGCGTACAATTACTGTAATACTGATCATCTTCATTTCGACATTTTGAAGTATGTGTATTTCGGCCAATATTATGCTAGCTCCAAGTGAACAAAATAGTTTTTAATTTTAAAAGAATTATATAGGCACCGCTTCCATCAGACATGTCTCTGCTTTCACATTACAAAACAGGGGCGGATCCAAGATTTCAAGTTAGGGGGGGGGGGGGGACGCACTTAAAAAAAATGCTTCGAGCGGAGGGAGGCGCGAAAATTGTTGGGGTATTTCGTGTGAAAAATCACGATTTTACGCCAAAAAATCATATTTTTTCCAATTTTAGGAGGGCGTGCACCGGGCGCCCCCTCCCCCCCCCCCCCCCCCCTGGATCCGCCCCTGCAAAATATTTATATATATCAAGGCAATATTCAGTATATCTAAATCATACTCTTTAAAATTATCTGTGACAAAATTATAGAGAATATATTCCTTTTTGTGTAATTATTATCCCTTCCATAAATTATTTCTATTCTAACAGGACATAAACGGTAAATTTAAGAAATAATTTATGGAAAGGGTAAGTTTGTTGGAGATTTTAATATGGGTAAGTCATATATGGAAGGGGTAAGTTTGTTGGAGATTTTAATATGGGTAAGTCCTAATAAATCGGGGATTTTGATACCCTTTTGTTTACAAAGCCAAAACAGCGCGTCATATTAGAATTTGATTTTTTTTTACATGGGAATGAAAATGCAAGATTTTATTTCACAAAAACAAAACAAAGTAGCTATTATTTAAATCTTTTTCGTGAAAGTATTTACTTTCGTATCTATGTTGGCTTTCCACATCCGGGTTTAAATGTCAGCCCCCAACATTTTTAGTCTCGCGTTTTTTTTTAGTCTCGACCGACGCGAGAAATAGTCCATCAGTATACATACGTGTGGTGATTTACCTATGTGGTCTACCGTAATGAGGACTACCGTCCTCTATTACTTCATATGCAATGCTATATTTTTACAAAATGTATCTATATCTTGTATAATTTTAGTCATAACATTTGTTGGAATGTCAAAAATATTTTATACAGTAATTTCTTGATAATCTACCGGTTGTGCAAAGTACTTTCATCTACGTGAAGCATGACACTATCTAGTACCATTTGATTCTGAATATTGAAGACGTTTAGTCAACAATTGAATGATAAGCTACCCACTTGAAGATATATCTCTACTTTTTTTCTACAGAAAATAAAGATACAGTAAAACATGTCGAGCCTCTCTGTACTTCTACTGAGGAACTTGGGACAGAATCTACCACTCCGGCGAACATGAGTTCATCCTTTTTTATTGGTGTTGCTTAATCTTTAGTTTTCTATGCAATATTTTGTAGATCATTGTGCGTCTTTTTGTCTTCCCTTCTTTAATACAAGATTCATAGATAAACATGTAAGAAAAAACTAACTACTGAGTGTTATGGAAGAAACGGCCAGTTTTATAACGAAAACAAGATCTGACAAGAGGAAACAAACCGCCGATAATTTGAAATTTTGGCAAGTCTGCGCTTCATTGGTAACAATGAAAGCATAAGAACCTCGATGGAAATAGAGAGCTATAGGGACATAAACCCTGATACGCAAGCAGTGCCGTCTTAACGCATGGGCACGATTTGCAGATTTGTTAAAACACCAAAAAATCAAATCAAATCGTCGGGCGGGGCGGGGCGCCCGACGATTTGATTTGATTTTTTGGTGTTTTAACACCACTTTCAACAATATTTCAGCTATATCATGGCGACCAGTTTTAGTGGTGGAGGAAGCCGGAGTACCCGGAGAGAACCACCGACCATGGGCAAGAAACTGGTAAATTTTATCACTTGCGGCTGCGAGTCAAGTGCACCATTTTTTTGTAATTTACAAAGCCGGGCGCGGACCCTCGCCGTATTGCTGATAGGCTTGTATGAATTGTTAGATCCAACGACCTAACTCATTGAGCCACCCGGGACATCGCGCCCCGACGAGCATAGGAGTCCCATGCTAATCTAGGTATGTTGCGTATGGCATATTATTTAATGTTTAAACAGTGAGTTTATTGGACGTATCAATACAATAAATATACGATTAATTTTATCGACCATTTACATTTTTATTCCTGCGAGTGGTTGTGTAGGTAGGGTCCCAGTGCACTGTTTTGCCTGGGGTCTATAGTGCTGTTAAGACGGTATTGCACAGCTTTGATGTGGATGAAGTCCTATTTGAATGTCCGAACTCAACGTGTCGCTGTTGGTTCAGTAGTGTCAAATGCAATGCATCTTCAATGTGGCGTGCCGCAAAGTTCTGTCTTAGGGCCCAGATTGTACTGTATTTTTGCAAAACCAATCAGTGAAATTTGCAGACGTCATAATTTTAGTCATCACAGTTATGCCGATGACACTCAATTGTACAGAAATGTACCTTGTAATCAAACCACTTGATAACTGGAAAAATATATACAGACGCCTGGAGATTTGTTTATCAGACGTTAGTGTGTGGATGAGCTCAGCTATGTTCAGATTAAACCAAAACAACACATAGCTTATTGTATTTTCACGAAACACCGTGAGAAGGAATTTTCAGAATGTTGTCTCTCTTTCGACAGAACTATAGTAATCAATGCTTCATTTGTTAAAAACCTCGGCATGTTTTTCGACAGGACATTATGCATGCAAAAACAAGCAAGTGCAATTACAAAGTCATGCTACTTTCAAATTCGCAATATCAAACGTAATCGATCGTACATCACAGAAGATGCGTGCAAAACATTAGTTTGCTCGCTTATAACGTCACGTTTGGACTATTGCAACGCTTTGTTGTATAGAGTAAATACCCAACATAATCTCGAAGCTACAGCGTGTTCAAAATACAGCAGCTAGATTGATAACCCGTGGCAAGAAACATGATCACATTACATCAGTTATCATGTCTCTTCAATGGCTTCCGGTGCAGTATCGTCTCCAATACAAATTATTATTATAAACTTTCAAAGCTCTTCATGGCTAAACTCCGATATATCTTAGGGAACTTGTCAGTTTTTATCAACCATAAAGGTCGCTACGGTAAGAGAACGCCATGATGATTCAACAACCACGTGTAAGGACAAAAACTTATGGTGATAAACGATTTGACAAGACAGCTTCCACATTTTGGAATAACCTGCCTAGTGAAACCCGAAATGAACAGTCCCTTGAAATTTTTAAGAAAAATGTTAAAACTTATCTTTTTAGAATTACTTATTATAATTTTATGTAAACTTCCTACACTGACAGTTTTACATGTTTTTTAAGAACTTCTAAATGTATATTTATCATTCCCCTTTGTAATGTGTGTTAAATTTTTTCTTATCTCTCTTTTAGTTAATTTAAACATATTTTATTGTCTGAATAATGACAAAAGGATCAAACACAAGTTTTTCAACTTAGCATTGACTTCTCCATATACACACAATATACAATATACAATTATGGCTTTCATGATAATGTAATATCCAAAATTATTAAATCGAGAAAAGGGTTATTTCCCCGAGGTCCGTAAGACTAAGGTAAATAACACTTTCGAGATTTAATTATTTTGGATATTACATTATCATGAAAGACATAATTGTATTATTATACTGAACAAAACAATTAGATATTTTATCGACGTGCAAAAGCGCGCCAAATTTTTAGGGGTTATTTCGTCCCACGCGCAAATACCCAAACCGATATTTTTTCCTACGTCCACATTGCAACGGGAAAAGGGGGCTATTTCTTTTCACGTACAGAAAATACTGTTATTATTGTCCATCTAGTTTCTATAGTAAAGTATTAGCATTGTCTTCTCCATATACACACAATATACAATATACAATTTAATATGGCTTTCATGATAATGTAGTATCCAAAATTATTAAATCGAGAAAAGGGTTATTTCCCCGAGGTCCGTAAGACCGAGGTAAATAACACTTTCGAGATTTAATTATTTTGGATATTACATTATCATGAAAGACATAATTGTATTATTATACTGAACAAAACAATTAGATATTTTATCGACGTGCAAAAGCGCGCCAAATTTTTAAGGATTATTTCGTCCCACGCGCAGATACCCAAACCGATATTTCTTTTCACGTACAGAAAATACTGTTATTATTTTCCATCTAGTTTCTATAGTAAACAGGGGCGGATTTAGAGGGGGCGTGCGGGGCGTGCGCCCCCCTAAAATTCGCAAAGCATATGTTATGCAACGTTAATTAAGCAGTTCAACAAACAACTTTTTCATGAATGGTTAACTCGTGACCTGTAGTAAAATATTTCTACACATTGTAAATACACGTTGGGTGTGTTCGTTGATTCATATATGGATTCGCCGACAATTTCCGCTTTTGTTTGTCTATAAACAAGAACGGTGGAATCATATGTTTTCAATGAATGAATCAAACGACGAAAAGAAAAACTCCATCCGGACGGGCAGTATTAACTAGAACCACCCGAAAGGACAAGCACCGAAAGTACAGACCAATTAGTGAAATGAGAGGAATGCGTTAAAACTAAACCAATAGTTCTTTGAAGGGTTAAAATATCGTGATCGATCAGTCATGAGTTGAACAATTCGCATCACGGTTGTTCAAAAAAAGTTTTACTTTAGGTTCTTATAATCTGACAAAAATATACTGTTAACAATTATCCGACAAAATTAAGACTCAATTAAAATCAAGTTTTTTTGGTCTGATAAAAATGGTGTGGTTGGTTCAAAATTGTCGTTCAAATAAATGTCTGTAATTCCTAAAATCCCTAGAGTTTCAGGGGGGCTGTGCCCCCCTGGGCCCCCTACCAGGACTCTAGCCTGGACCAGCTGGGGACCTTAAGCGGCCCCACAGACCCCTCGCCTACTCACGCCCCCCCGCCCCCTAACCACAAATCCTGGATCCGCCCCTGGTAAAGTATAATAATATGCAATATGATATGCATTATTATTACATAATTTCGTCGCTAAAATTTTAACATGAAGACATGAAACAATAAATGTAGCAATAAAGCAGAATGCGACAATGGAATACCATTAAAAGTAACCAATCAAGCAGACCCGAGTGTAAAATAAAACCTGGGACATAGATAGTAGCACGTGTTGTTAGTTATTGGATTAATAATACATTATTTCGCCAAAAGTAAGTACTTTTAGTTCACTTTGTGTATTATAATATTGTATTAAAGATGAGTTATCCATTATTGCATACTGTTGTAAACAAAACAAAAATTAAAATAAATAGAAATAAGCTTTCGAGGTCAGTCGCGAACGGTAAACAATTAAAACATCAAAACACCTTATCAAACAGTAGTCAATTTATGGTGAAACGACCTGTGTCTTGAATGAAATTTAGAACTTGCAAAAAAATTGTATATTTTTTTCATCGTTGAGAATTTCATTGCCAAGTAATAAAGTAAGCCCATCTATTGGTAAATCATTGCTAATTTCTCGAATTCCTATAAGCAAAATATTTCTCTTTTAGTTAATTATTTTGTTGTTATACATGTATTCTATGTTCAGTTGTATTGTACGATTTTTTTACCATGTTAAGCAGTTAGAGTAATTTTAATTAGAGAATGCGCTATATAAATATTGTAAATAATAATATTAATTTATAACATTTCACACTATCGTAATGTGATGATAGGTCCATGTAATTTGTCATCCCATCTTCCAAGTGACAACTCGACCATCTTTACTTGGTGTAGAGAATAACTATAAGTGGTGACTAGTGTTAGACCAATACTTGGTGTAGAGAATAACTATATCTGATGTCAGACCAATTCTTGTTGTAGAGAATAACTATAATTGGTGTCAGACCAATACTTGTTTAGAGAATAACTACAATTGGTATCAGACCAATACTTGGTGTAGAGAATAACTATAAGTGGTATCAGACCAATACTTGGCTTAGAGAATAACTATAACTAGTGCCAGACCAATGCTTGGTGTAGAGAATAACTATTACTGGTGTCAGACCAATGCTTGTTTAAAGAATAACTATAATTGGTATCAGACCAATACTTGGCTTAGAGAATAACTATAACTAGTGTCTGACCAATACTAGGTGTAGAGAATAACTATAATTGGGGTCAGACCAATACTTGGATTGGAGAATAACAATAATTGGTATCAGACCAATACTTGGTGTAGAGAATAACTATAGCTGGTGTACATGTCAGACCAATACTTGGTGTAGAGAATAATTATAACTGATGTCAGACCAATACCTGTTTTAGAGAATGACTATAACTAGTGTCAGACCAATACTTGGTGTAGAGAATAACTATAGCTGATGTCAGACCAATACGTGGCTTAGAGAATAACTATAACTAGGGAAAGACCAATACTTGGTATAGAGAATAACTATAATTGGTGTCAGTAGGTAATTGGCCTACAGTTTGTATGTGTTCACTTACTATACAGAAAACAAATGACATGACATAGTTGTGAATTCTAAAAATAAATAAAATCACTTACTCATCTGCATACATTTTTATAATGCATCAAACTTTTTTTTAAATTGTTTTCATCATTTTAGTCAGTCAATTGATTATTTTCCTCCAGAGCTGGAAGTTAAAGAGACCACCGATACAGCTTCGTCCGCATCATTTTTGGACTTATACCTCGAATTTGACGACAGTGGTCAACTCAGTACTAAAATTTATGATAAGCGGGACGACTTCAATTTTAAAATCATAAATTTTCCAAACATTGTGCAGCAATATACCAGCTTCTCCTGCATATGGTGTTTACATCTCGCAATTGATTCGCTATGCAAGGGCCAGTAGCAATTATTCTGATTTCCTGAAACGTCATCTTCATCTGAGAAACAGGCTACTGGACCAGGGCTATAAAAAGATTCGCCTTATTCGATCTCTTAAAAAGTTTATATTCCGATACCAATATCTTGTCGAAATATATTCCGTCTCTGCAGAAAAAATTATAAGCGATGCATTTTCATATAGTGAAAATGTATAAAGATAAAGAAGTCAAAAATGTCAAGAATTTTTTTGTCAATGTGTTACCTAAAAATATTTTTGACATTTACGTCACCGAATATGGTACTGCTTTGACAACTATTTTACCTATTTTGTTCCTGTATTTAAATACTGTTACAGTGACAGCCGGAACCTTTGAACCGTAATGAGAGCGGGAGGTTTGGCGCCTTGAAATCGGATTCAACCCACCATTTCTTTAGAAATGCCTGTACCAAGTCAGGGTCATTACGGTTTTCACAGTTTTCCGGTTGTTGACTGATTTTGTCTGTTTATATAAGTATGAGTTTTGACTTTCCCTTTGTGAGATTGTTCGGAGTTCGGTAATTTTGTTATTACCTTTATTTAATATTAACCTGCATGAAAGGGGGTGACTAATTCACTTATGACAAAATAATGGATACTGTGAATCAAAAAGATCACGTAAGTGTTGGTATAAAAGTGAAAAAGTTCTAGGCCTAAAGATCTTATTTTAATTCTCTACAGAATGACAGAAATCTGACCTCATTAATATCATCAGCTGACTGTGCTTCTGGACATTGTCATTATTAATTTACACTAAAGTTTACCTCTTGGTATCATTTGTCTTTAACCAACAATGTGTACCTTTTTCCATTTTTTTCGTGAATGCCCGCTAAATAAATATCAAATTAACGATAAACGTGCGTGTATCAATCTCGCACTTGGCTCCATTCAAGAAAAGTAATAGCAATCCATGAAATCACAAACTGAACACATAAGCATCCATAATTTCCATCTTATTTCAGAAATTTTATAATATATTTACCTTTTCATACTGCAAGAGAATTAGCATTGAATTTATGTTATTAACAAGTGAGTATAAATTAACTACTAGTAACTGTATGCATGCCCTACAGCAAAGTAAAGACAGTATACATGTATACCTATTAATAAAATAATTACTGCCCTTATTTAGAAAAAGTATTTTGAAAATTCTAGTTTAGCATTTTTTCAAGAAATCTTTGTCAAAAGTTGAAATATGAACAAAATCAATAATGACAACCTAAACATATTAAAAAAAAATCCGTTTTAATTGCCTTTTAAATAATAGTTTCTTTGCTAAAATGGTTTGCCACATTTACCTCTTCTTTTCAAATATCATGAATTTTATAATATTTTGTATTACATTTCTTCATTTGTGCGCAGTACAATAGCCAATGAGGTTTATCCGAGGCTGGTTATTGTTAGTAATTCCAGTTCATTATAGATGTTATGGGACCATTGCACATTGGTCTTTATGGCACTCTGTGTGCATCTGGTCCCCTGAATAAGGGTTGAAAAAGGGAGAGATAAGGGTGGTATAGACAAAGGGGAAAAGGTAGGGAAGGGGAAAGGGAAGGGAATGGAAAAGGGTTAAGGGAAGGGAAGGGAAAGGAAAAGGGAATGGGAAGGGAAGGGAAGGGTATTGAAGGGGTGGGTTAATGGTGGAAATGGGCAAGGGTTAAGGGTTGGAAAGGGGGAAGGTTTAGGGTGGGAAAAGGAGAAGGATTAAGGGTGGTAAAGGGGAAGGGTTAGCGGTTAAGGGTGGTAAAGGGGAAGGGTTAACGGTGGTAAAGGGGAATGGTTAAGGGTGGTGGGACAATCATGATAATGTTAAAAATTATAGACCAATTAGTTTGATGAATATTGATGTAAAAAATTAAAGTAAATTAATTTGTAAAAGAATGTCTGTATTTTCTAATAATATTATAAGTATTGACCATATATATTGATTATTCTTTTGTATTCAAAAATGTTTTTGATAACTTTATAGACAAGTTTTCTAGAGATATTATGTATAGAATTATTCATGAAATTCTACCTGTTAATATTTTAATGTTTAAATATATTATTTCTAAAACGTATAAATGTGTATATTGTAATGAAGTTGAAACTTTAAGACATTTGTTCTTTGAATGTACTTTTAACTCACAACTGTTATTAGTAATTAAAAATTGGATATTTGCTTTGTCAAATTATTTGTTTAAATTTTAAAAATATTGTACTTCAAGATATTGATATCAGCAATAATAAAACAAAAAGTGTAATTTTATTGATTATATCTCTATATTGTAAAACTGTTTGGCTAAATAGAAAGGTGAAAAAATTTGAAAAGAAAAATGTAAATTCAAATATATTATATATAATTTTTTTTATCTCAATTAAAATTGAGAATTTTGGCAGATTTTGAAAGGGTACCAATAATGAAATTCAATGAATATTGGTGCAAGTGATTATTTTTGTAATGTGAAAGATAATATATTAAATGTAACCTTTTATTGAAAATGAACATATAATTAGATCATTATGTTAAAATATTGTTAATTTATCTGTGATATTGCTGCTACTTATGTAGCATTTTATTATGTATATATGTGATTTTATTTGAATAAAGTGTTTAAAATATAAAAAAAGGTTATTGCTAGTAAATAAGTATCCCAAACAACGTTTGGAGACTTATCGTTTTTGCTCCGTTTCTTCTTCTTCCCCTCATCCTCCTCCTCCTCCTTCTCCTCCTCCTCCTCCTCCTCCTCCTCCTTTCTTTCTTTCTTTCTTTCTTTCTTTCCGTGGCACATGCAATTGTCCACGGCAGATCTCAGGAACTACTGGACAGAATTACACGAAACTTGGTGGAGCTATAGATATGTGTTTCTAGTTGGTCCTAAAGTTTCAGCTTTGTGGTAAAGGGGGTCAAAGTCATATTTTGAGGGGTTCAAAGGGGGTGGGAGTTACTATTGAATCCTATGGGAAAGTTGAAATTTCGTACATTAATGTTGATAACTTCTAAATGGATAATGTTAGAGACATAAAATTTGTCATAGTGATAGCAATTCTGCGTTTTCAAAATTTTCGAGATGTCTGCCATTTTCAAAATGGCTGCCAAAGCACGGCATAACAAATGGGCGGTAAAAATTCAACATTGTCCGATATCATCAAAATTTGATATGAGGGTAGATCATGATGTCCCGAATTGATTCCTGACATTGAAAAATTTGTACCGGTCGCCATTTCAAAATGGCCGCCACAATACCGCACAAATTCAACATTGTCCGATTTCAACGCCATTTCATATGTGGGTAGATTATGTTGTCCTGAATTGATTCCTGACATCGAACAATTTCTACCGGTCGCCATTTTCAAAATGGCCGCCACAATACCGCACAAATTCAACATTGTTCGATTTCAACGTCCTGAATTGATTCGCCACATTGAAAAATTTCTACCGGTCTCCATTTTCAAAATGGCCGCCACAATACCGCAAAAATTCAACTTTTTTCGATTTCAAAGGTAGCTTTTAATCTATTTTTTAAACCGGTTGTCAGTGGCCGGTTTGGGAGACTTCATAATCGTTAGATTATAATCATATCTTGTTCCAGTTCATTATAGATGGTATGGGACCATTACGCATTGGTCTTTATAGCATGCTGTGTGCATCTGGTAACCTGAATAAGGGACGATCCCTGGAATAGGGATTAAGGGGGGAAAAGGGGGAGAGATAAGGGTGGTATAGACAAAAGGTGATGGATAAGGGTTGCATAGACAAAAGGGGAGGGTTAAAAGTTGGATAGACAAAAGGGGAGGGTTAAAAGTTGGATAGGCAAAAGGGGTGGGTTAAAGGTTGGATAGACAAAAGGGGGACGGTTAAGGGTGGGATAGACAAAAGGGGTATGGTTAAATGAGCAATCTTTATAGAAGGCCTTCCCATAGATGCTTCCTACCAAGTTAGGTTCATTTGGTCAAGCGGTTTCAGAGTCGAATAATTTTTTAGGAATCGACCAATCAGCATCAAGAACTGCCTGTGGCGGCCATGTTTGCTACGAATTGAGCCGAAATGAACAATCTTTATAGAGGATCTTCCATATATGCTTCCTACCAAGTTTCAATTCATTTGGCCAAGCAGTTTCAGAGATTTTTAGAAATTGACCAACCAGAAACAATAACTGCATATGGCTACTCGGTTTCAGAGGTGAAGATTTTTTAGAAATCAACCAATCAGCAATAAGAATTGCCTATGGTGGCCATGTTTGTTAATGGATCAGGACGAAATGAACAATCTTTATAGTGAACCTTACATAGATGCTTCATACTAAGCTTCAGTTCATTGGGCTAAGGGGTTTCAGAGCAGAAGATTAAAATGTGAAAAGTTTACAGACGGACGACGGATCAAATGATGGCAATAGATCACGTTCCCTTTGACAACGTCTGCTCAAAAGCTTCGATGAATACCAGGGTGATAACACCAATTCTAACATAACGTCCTTCTTTCGCTTTGTAGACAAACGAGCGATTTATCAATGGTATAATCTCGTTCACACATGCGCCGGTGAATGTGAGTGACTTTTCCATTGGCAGCATACATGGTGTGTGACACTTTCCGCAAACGTAATTATAAATTACCGTCTTCCAATTAAAGTATACTACCATATTTGTAATCTTAGACATATCAGAATCGAAATAAATCATGGAAGCATGAATGTGCTTTGAGTTTTAACATGGGTCGGCGGATATTAGTAAATTTTATCCCTCGCCTCTGGGCAAACTTCTGATGTTTATGCTTATGTTTGAATGGTGCAATGTACATTGAGTTTATTTTCATGGATAACACTTTGAAACCTGTGTCATACATTGAACAGATGTAAGGTAGCTTATTTTCATGGAACAGTTCATGACTCCTATTCCATGCAATAAAGAAAGGTCAGGTAGCTAATTTGCATGGACCATGCAACGAAAGAATGCGAGGTAGCTAATTTTCATGGGCAAGCTTCTGATGCTTATGCTTATGTTTGAATGGTGCAAGGTAGTTTATTTTCATGGATAACACTTTGACACCTGTGTCATACATTGAACAGATGTAAGGTAGCTTATTTGTATGAAAAACGTCAAGACTCCTATTCCATGCAACGAAGAAATGCGAGGTAGCTAATGTTCATGGACAAGCTTCTGATGCTTATGCTTATGTTTGAAGGGTGCAAGGTAGTTTATTTTCATGGATAACACTTTGAAACCTGTGTCATACATTGAACAGATGTAAGGTAGCTTATTTTTATGGAAAAAGTCATGACTCCTATCCCATGCAACGAAGGAATGCGAGGTAGCTAATTTTCATGGGCAAGCTTCTGATGCTTATGCTTATGTTTGAATGGTGCAAGGTAGCTATTTTCATGGATAACACTTTGAAACCTGTGTCATGCATTGAACATATGCAAGGTAGCTTATTTTTATGGAAAAAGTCATGACTCCTATCCCATGCAATAAAGGAATGCGAGGTAGCTAATTTTCATGGGCAAGCTTCTGATGCTTATGCTTATGTTTGAATGGTCCAAGGTAGTTTATTTTCATGGATAGCACTTTGAAACCTGTGTCATACATTGAACAGATGTAAGGTAGCTTATTTTCATGGAACACTTCATGACTCCTATTCCATGCAATGAAGAAAGGTCAGGTAGCTAATTTTCATGGACCATGCAATGAAGGAATGCGAGATAGCTAATTTTCATGAGCAAGCTTCTGATGCTTATGCTTATGTTTGAATGGTGCAAGGTAGTTTATTTTCATGGATAACACTTTGAAACCCGTGTCATACATTGAACAGATGTAAGGTAGCTTATTTTCATGGAAAACGTCATGACTCCTATCCCATGCAACGAAGGAATGCGAGGTGACTAATTTTCATGGGCAAGCTTCTGATGCTTATGCTTATGTCCTTGGTTTGATCAGATCGTTGATCGAAACCACGATCTACCGCACATGATGCGAGTACTCTACTCTTAACTATTTCACCACAAAGAGCGTTATTGCTTGTTATAACTAAGCGTCTTATTTCTTTGAAATAGATATACACATGTTTGTATATATGCAAAGCAGAAAATGCATTATGTACAGATAAATAATATGGTGATTGATATATAGAAACTTGTTCTTGTCATATAAATATATATATTTTTTTAAATATTACAAGTGTGGACACAGAAATGTGGTGTCCAAAAGGCAAGTGTGGTGTCAATATTTGATATTATTAACTTTAAAAAAATCATGGTCACAGGGATCCTGAATTTTTTTAATAAAAAACTAATCCTGGATTATTATTTTTGCTTAAAGTCCGGTTCTGTGTTTTTATTTCAAATTTTCATCATAGCCCCCCTCCCCCTCCCAAGGGATATAAAATTGTATCATTAATAATAAATTAATAAATAATAAATTGAAATTTTCTATTTAAAATAAATCTCATTTACAAAACCACTGATATTTGTTCAATTTTTAACGCTGATTTAAGCTTTAGTCGCAACAAATTTTTATTTTTCTCTTTAAACTGTCGAAACAAAACATTTATTTAACTGTAAAATTCACAAATAAAATTCACCCCCCCCCTTTTTTCCTTTTTTCTTGTTTAAATCAATGATCAACAATATTCCAGAATCAAACAAATGAATAAATATAACATAGATTTCTTTTACATGCATCTTTTTACCATGCGGAGTCAGTGTGTTTTAAATCGGTCATCCAATCAGGACGCTCATTATTCTTGTCCAAGATAAAAATACATCGCTAAAATTACCTGTGGGTGTTTCACCACTTCAACTCGTAAATTTACATAGAAATCGGAGATATTTCGTCATAAAACTTCACACATGGTTTTGTCTATCATATTTCTTGAAGACAAACATAAACTTTTATTGCATTTATCAATATTTTATGAGTATCAACAATTTTTTCAACACCGTATCTGTTTCTCGATACAGCCGCAACATTAACTCGTAAATTTACATAGAAATCGTAGATATTTCGTCATAAAACTTCACACATGGTTTTGTCTATCATATTTCTTGAAGACAAACATAAAATGTTATTGCATTTATCAATATTTGATGAGTATGAACAGTTTTTTCAACACCGTATCTGTTTCTCGGTACAGCCGCCCGATTACAGTGACCCGTGACCCAGATTAGCACGTTCCACCAGTTTTTTCTTAATAATGTTGTTTAATTAGGTAGCTAATTTTCATGGCTATCATTTGGAACACCTTTGTGGTTTACGAAAATCTCGTTCCGAACGTCAAAAAGTAGCTAATAATTATAGGACACCGGTAACACGGTCAAATGAGAAATGTTCTTTTGATTTGTTTTGTTCTTTTGATGTTAGCTTAGTTTAATAATATTTCATTGTACATAAACAATAGGATTGGACAGCAAGTTATACCAACTTATGTGAAGTCCTCTCCTTACAAAATATACACGTGAATCAAGGATTTATATATAGATTTAAAGGCAGTCGTAAATAGATATACACCTGTCATGATGTCAACATATGAAATAGCATATGCTTTGAGGCAGTCATAAATAGACATAAACCTGTCATGCTGTTAACATATAAAGCAGCATAGACTTAAAGGTAGTCATAAATAGACATAAACCTGTCATGCTGTTAACATATAAAGCAGCATAGACTTAAAGGTAGTCATAAATAGACATAAACCTGTCATGCTGTTAACATATAAAGCAGCATAGACTTAAAGGTAGTCATAAATAGACGTAAACCTGTCATGCTGTTAACATATAAAGCAGCATAGACTTAAAGGCAGTCATAAATAGACATAAACCTGTCATGCTGTTAACATATAAAGCAGCATAGACTTAAAGGCAGTCATAAATAGACATAAACCTGTCATGCTGTTAACATATAAAGCAGCATAGACTTAAAGGCAGTCATTAATAGACATAAACCTGTCATGCTGTTAACATATAAAGCAGCATAGACTTAAAGGCAGTCATAAATAGACATAAACCTGTCATGCTGTTAACATATAAAGCAGCATAGACTTAAAGGCAGTCATTAATAGACATAAACCTGTCATGCTGTTAACATATAAAGCAGCATAGACTTAAAGGCAGTCATAAATAGACATAAACCTGTCATGCTGTTAACATATAAAGCAGCATAGACTTAAAGGCAGTCATAAATAGACATACACCTGTCATGGTGTTAACATATAAAGCAGCATAGACTTAAAGGCAGTCATTAATAGACATAAACCTGTCATGCTGTTAACATATGAAATAGCATATGCTTTGAGGCAGTCATAAATAGACATAAACCTGTCATGCTGTTAACATATAAAGCAGCATAGACTTAAAGGTAGTCATAAATAGACATAAACCTGTCATGCTGTTAACATATAAAGCAGCATAGACTTAAAGGTAGTCATAAATAGACGTAAACCTGTCATGCTGTTAACATATAAAGCAGCATAGACTTAAAGGCAGTCATAAATAGACATAAACCTGTCATGCTGTTAACATATAAAGCAGCATAGACTTAAAGGCAGTCATAAATAGACATAAACCTGTCATGCTGTTAACATATAAAGCAGCATAGACTTAAAGGCAGTCATAAATAGACATACACCTGTCATGCTGTTAACATATAAAGCAGCATAGACTTAAAGGCAGTCATTAATAGACATAAACCTGTCATGCTGTTAACATATGAAATAGCATATGCTTTGAGGCAGTCATAAATAGACATAAACCTGTCATGCTGTTAACATATAAAGCAGCATAGACTTAAAGGTAGTCATAAATAGACATAAACCTGTCATGCTGTTAACATATGAAATAGCATATGCTTGGAGGCAGTCATAAATAGACATAAACCTGTCATGCTGTTAACATATAAAGCAGCATAGACTTAAAGGCAGTCATAAATAGACATACACCTGTCATGGTGTCAACATATGAAATAGCATATGCTTTGAGGCAGTCATAAATAGACATAAACCTGTCATGCTGTTAACATATAAAGCAGCATAGACTTAAAGGCAGTCATAAATAGACACAAACCTGTCATGCTGTTAACATATAAAGCAGCATAGACTTAAAGGCAGTCATACATAGACATAAACCTGTCATGCTGTTAACATATAAAGCAGCATAGACTTAAAGGCAGTCATAAATAGACATAAACCTGTCATGCTGTTAACATATAAAGCAGCATAGACTTAAAGGCAGTCATTAATAGACATAAACCTGTCATGCTGTTAACATATAAAGCAGCATAGACTTAAAGGTAGTCATAAATAGACATAAACCTGTCATGCTGTTAACATATAAAGCAGCATAGACGTAAAGGCAGTCATAAATAGACATAAACCTGTCATGCTGTTAACATATAAAGCAGCATAGACTTAAAGGCAGTCATTAATAGACATAAACCTGTCATGCTGTTAACATATAAAGCAACATAGACTTAAAGGCAGTCATTAATAGACATAAACCTGTCATGCTGTTAACATATAAAGCAGCATAGACTTAAAGGCAGTCATAAATAGACATAAACCTGTCATGCTGTTAACATATGAAATAGCATATGCTTTGAGGCAGTCATAAATAGACATAAACCTGTCATGCTGTTAACATATAAAGCAGCATAGACTTAAAACCAGTCATAAATAGACATAAACCTGTCATGCTGTTAACATATAAAGCAGCATAGACTTAAAGGCAGTCATAAATAGACATAAACCTGTCATGCTGTTAACATATAAAGCAGCATAGACTTAAAGGCAGTCATTAATAGACATAAACCTGTCATGCTGTTAACATATAAAGCAGCATAGACTTAAAGGTAGTCATAAATAGACATAAACCTGTCATGCTGTTAACATATAAAGCAGCATAGACTTAAAGGCAGTCATAAATAGACATAAACCTGTCATGCTGTTAACATATAAAGCAGCATAGACTTAAAGGCAGTCATAAATAGACATAAACCTGTCATGCTGTTAACATATAAAGCAGCATAGACTTAAAGGCAGTCATTAATAGACATAAACCTGTCATGCTGTTAACATATAAAGCAGCATAGACTTAAAGGCAGTCATAAATAGACATAAACCTGTCATGCTGTTAACATATAAAGCAGCATAGACTTAAAGGCAGTCATAAATAGACATAAACCTGTCATGCTGTTAACATATAAAGCAGCATAGACTTAAAGGCAGTCATAAATAGACATAAACCTGTCATGCTGTTAACATATAAAGCAGCATAGACTTAAAGGCAGTCATAAATAGACATAAACCTGTCATGCTGTTAACATATAAAGCAGCATAGACTTAAAGGTAGTCATAAATAGACATAAACCTGTCATGCTGTTAACATATAAAGCAGCATAGACTTAAAGGCAGTCATAAATAGACATAAACCTGTCATGCTGTTAACATATAAAGCAGCATAGACTTAAAGGTAGTCATAAATAGACATAAACCTGTCATGCTGTTAACATATAAAGCAGCATAGACATAAAGGCAGTCATTAATAGACATAAACCTGTCATGCTGTTAACATATAAAGCAGCATAGACTTAAAGGTAATCATAAATAGACATAAACCTGTCATGCTGTTAATATATAAAGCAGCATAGACTTAAAGGCAGTCATAAATAGACATAAACCTGTCATGTTGTTAACATATAAAGCAGCATAGACTTAAAGGCAGTCATAAATAGACATAAACCTGTCATGCTGTTAACATATAAAGCAGCATAGACTTAAAGGTAGTCATAAATAGACATAAACCTGTCATGCTGTTAACATATAAAGCAGCATAGACTTAAAGGTAGTCGTAAATAGACATAAACCTGTCATACTGTTAACATATAAAGCAGCATAGACTTAAAGGCAGTCATAAATAGACATAAACCTGTCATGCTGTTAACATATAAAGCAGCATAGACTTAAAGGTAGTCATAAATAGACATAAACCTGTCATGCTGTTAACATATAAAGCAGCATAGACTTAAAGGCAGTCATAAATAGACATAAACCTGTCATGCTGTTAACATATAAAGCAGCATAGACTTAGAGGCAGTCATAAATAGACATAAACCTGTCATGCTGTTAATATATAAAGCAGCATAGACTTAAAGGTAGTCATAAATAGACATAAACCTGTCATGCTGTTAACATATAAAGCAGCATAGACTTAAAGGCAGTCATTAATAGACATAAACCTGTCATGCTGTTAACATATAAAGCAGCATAGACTTAAAGGCAGTCATTAATAGACATAAACCTGTCATGCTGTTAACATATAAAGCAGCATAGACTTAAAGGCAGTCATAAATAGACATAAACCTGTCATGCTGTTAACATATAAAGCAGCATAGACTTAAAGGCAGTCATTAATAGACAAAAACCTGTCATGCTGTTAACATATAAAGCAGCATAGACTTAAAGGCAGTCATTAATAGACATAAACCTGTCATGCTGTTAACATATAAAGCAGCATAGACTTAAAGGCAGTCATAAATAGACATAAATCTGTCATGCTGTTAACATATAAAGCAGCATAGACTTAAAGGCAGTCATTAATAGACATAAACCTGTCATGCTGTTAACATATAAAGCAGCATAGACTTAAAGGCAGTCATTAATAGACATAAACCTGTCATGCTGTTAACATATAAAGCAGCATAGATTTAAAGGCAGTCATTAATAGACATAAACCTGTCATGCTGTTAACATATAAAGCAGCATAGACTTAAAGGCAGTCATAAATAGACATAAACCTGTCATGCTGTTAACATATAAAGCAGCATAGACTTAAAGGCAATCATTAATAGACATAAACCTGTCATGCTGTTAACATATAAAGCAGCATAGACTTAAAGGTAGTCATTAATAGACATAAACCTGTCATGCTGTTAACATATAAAGCAGCATAGACTTAAAGGCAGTCATAAATAGACATAAACCTGTCATGCTGTTAACATATAAAGCAGCATAGACTTAAAGGCAGTCATTAATAGACATAAACCTGTCATGCTGTTAACATATAAAGCAGCATAGACTTAAAGGCAGTCATTAATAGACATAAACCTGTCATGCCGTTAACATATAAAGCAGCATAGACTTAAAGGCAGTCATAAATAGACATAAACCTGTCATGCTGTTAACATATAAAGCAGCATAGACTTAAAGGCAGTCATTAATAGACATAAACCTGTCATGCTGTTAACATATAAAGCAGCATAGACTTAAAGGCAGTCATTAATAGACATAAACCTGTCATGCTGTTAACATATAAAGCAGCATAGACTTAAAGGCAGTCATAAATAGACATAAACCTGTCATGCTGTTAACATATAAAGCAGCATAGACTTAAAGGCAGTCATAAATAGACATAAACCTGTCATGCTGTTAACATATAAAGCAGCATAGACTTAAAGGCAGTCATTAATAGACATAAACCTGTCATGCTGTTAACATATAAAGCAGCATAGACTTAAAGGCAGTCATTAATAGACATAAACCTGTCATGCTGTTAACATATAAAGCAGCATAGACTTAAAGGCAGTCATAAATAGACATAAACCTGTCATGTTGTTAACATATAAAGCAGCATAGACTTAAAGGCAGTCATTAATAGACAAAAACCTGTCATGCTGTTAACATATAAAGCAGCATAGACTTAAAGGCAGTCATTAATAGACATAAACCTGTCATGCTGTTAACATATAAAGCAGCATAGACTTAAAGGCAGTCATTAATAGACATAAACCTGTCATGCTGTTAACATATAAAGCAGCATAGACTTAAAGGCAGTCATAAATAGACATAAACCTGTCATGTTGTTAACATATAAAGCAGCATAGACTTAAAGGCAGTCATTAATAGACAAAAACCTGTCATGCTGTTAACATATAAAGCAGCATAGACTTAAAGGCAGTCATTAATAGACATAAACCTGTCATGCTGTTAACATATAAAGCAGCATAGACTTAAAGGCAGTCATAAATAGACATAAATCTGTCATGCTGTTAACATATAAAGCAGCATAGACTTAAAGGCAGTCATTAATAGACAAAAACCTGTCATGCTGTTAACATATAAAGCAGCATAGACTTACAGGCAGTCATTAATAGACATAAACCTGTCATGCTGTTAACATATAAAGCAGCATAGACTTAAAGGCAGTCATAAATAGACATAAACCTGTCATGCTGTTAACATATAAAGCAGCATAGACTTAAAGGCAGTCATTAATAGACATAAACCTGTCATGCTGTTAACATATAAAGCAGTATAGACTTAAAGGCAGTCATTAATAGACATAAACCTGTCATGCTGTTAACATATAAAGCAGCATAGACTTAAAGGCAGTCATAAATAGACATAAACCTGTCATGCTGTTAACATATAAAGCAGCATAGACTTAAAGGCAGTCATAAATAGACATAAACCTGTCATGCTGTTAACATATAAAGCAGCATAGACTTAAAGGCAGTCATTAATAGACATAAACCTGTCATGCTGTTAACATATAAAGCAGCATAGACTTAAAGACAGTCATTAATAGACATAAACCTGTCATGCTGTTAACATATAAAGCAGCATAGACTTAAAGGCAGTCATAAATAGACATAAACCTGTCATGCTGTTAACATATAAAGCAGCATAGACTTAAAGGCAGTCATTAATAGACATAAACATGTCATGCTGTTAACATATAAAGCAGCATAGACTTAAAGGCAGTCATAAACAGGCATAAATCTGTGATGGTGTCAACATATATATGAAGTAGCATATACTTAAAGGATATAAATTCTTGCGTGAATTAACGACAGCAAAACAAAACACTTACAATAGACATTTAGAATTTTGACACTGATAAGAAGAAAGTAAGAAGTACAGGTGAAAAATTGCTGACTTAGCCCTAAAATCTTTTAGATTGATTTATAAAAGTTCGAACTTTTCCAAATATTTTGGAGTTGATGTCATAATTAATATGGATTAGGCACAGCCTACCGGGCATCGCATCTACGCATAGACATGTACATGTACACATAGTAGTTGTGGGTTCTTTTCTTCATTATTCCTGATTATTTTTCTTTGTTCTTCAATTCGACTTACCCAGTTAATTCTATTACAAAGGAGATTTTTTGGGCCGAGATATATCGGTGACAACTTTTTTTTAGGGCCGAGATATATTGGGGACGACATTTTTTTAGGGCCGATCGTTCTTTATGGGCGAAACAAGAAGGTCTAACGACATTCATAACTACTCGGCCATTCGGCCATTCTTGCTACCCTACATTGCTACCCTATAAATAATTTGTAGGGTAGCGAGAATGGCCGAGTAGTTACGATTGGGTCTAACGATTGTCCATTTTTTAAATAATTTAATCTTTTCATGTAAAGAAGCTGTACGGTTTCCTTTCTAAATTTTTTGGGGTTATTTTTAAACTGGATAACGTCATAACTATAATCGGTGACCGCTCGATAGTCCGAAGGTCCATTACTCCGAAGGTTCATAAGTCCGAAGGTCCGTTAGTCCGAAGGTTCATTAGTCCAAAGGTCCGTTAGTCCGAAGGTTCATTAGTCCGAAGGTCCGTTAGTGCGAACTTTTTAAGGTTCGTTAGTCTTGTTTTTCGACCAAAGGATAGGTATCGAACAGTGTTGAATTTATTTAATATTCAGTTTTTTATCAAATTAAGTAAGAGAAGCAAGCTACTCATATTCACATCCTAACTAAGCAGTGGCCTATCCAGGTGGGTTGTAGGCTGTACGCAGGGCTTTTGCTAGCGAAAAAATGTGTAATCGGCAAATATAGGTAAAACTTAAAACATTTTGTAGAAAACACGCCAAAAATTGCACCAAACCCCTGTTTTGTAATTATGGATCCAAGCGTGCTAAGTCTAAATAATGCGTCGTCTCTGAAATACATTTTTTGTATATGGAAATCATTCCAATGAAGTAAACCCTCCACTAAAACTCTGATCTTAACCAAATATGCTTTAGACTTAAAAGATATTTAGTCAAAGATTATTTTTAAGACCCGTTGTTGATCCAATTAACAACTGGGATTTTTTTGCTAAACAAACACTTCAAAATAGTCTTAGACTTGTCATTTACTCTTTACGAAATACTGAAAGAGTTCCTTTTGGTACGACACAAAAGAGACGATCTCTGAGAAAGGGATTAGAAAACATAAAAGCACATCTGAAATTAAGTTTTGTGAGGGACAAGTACATTCCATTAAAAAGAGAATACATAAAATCATTAAACGGACCTTCTAATGTACAACTGATGGTCGCAAAATACGTAGTGTAACCTCAAATATATACCAATTATTATGGAATATTGAAAACTCCAATCAACTACCGCAACAACTTAAGCATACGCGTACCAAGTTAAACATCTATGTAATTCCAGAATACCGTGTTCCATGGCTCGAAATATACAAGTACCCTTTACCAGATGGGGGTCTCCTTAGAGATTTTAACCAAGTGGTATACTGTAGAGGAATAAACAGTCTTGTTAGTGTAGAAATTCCAAAGATTGGTACTTAGGCATACACGCATCAGAAACAAAAAATAATATAATATCATAAAAGATCATCTAACAAATGTTTTATGCATATTACATGTAGGAAAAAACGTACGGGTTAAGCTAGAAAAAAATCATTATTTCCTGCTATTTCGGTACTTTGTTGTTTTATACCTTAATTTCTAGTAACACTACTTTAAGATACATGTTTGCACAAGGCATTTTGGAAAGTCATTTGGAATTAATTTCAAATATGTGGTTATATTCTAATTTTACATATATGTCCCTTTCCTACCCCTAAGTTAACAAACCAGTATCCCTTGATTAACCCCTCTTTCGTTGCTGCATCAGGGGTTAACCGTCATGAACAAAAGGCAAGACCAGGATTCATGGTAAACAAAAACCAGGATGAGCAGCTGTTCTAAATAAAAAGGCATAGATTTTAAAATAAGAGGTCAGGACAGAAATTACAACGAAAAGAAGAACAAAAAAACCAGGACAAAAAAATAAAGGGTAGCTCCCTAATGACCCAAAAGGAATTTTGTCTACAATAAAAAATTGATTTGATTGATTTGGTATTTCGTCTGCGAAAATGTTGAAAAAACCCACCTTAACATAAATTCCAAATCTGCCCCTGATATGACATGTTACATGTACAACAAATGTACATGTATAATCGGGTTTTTACAGGCATTTGCGCTTTGCAGTTGGATAATATGTATGTACATCTTCGCATGCCAAGCTTCTTCATTTCCGCCTACTCATTACCCTACAAGAAATTATGATTTGTTATACAAATTTGTCTGCTCTTTCAGGGCGTCTTGATTGAAAATAAAATATTTGTTGTTGTTGTTGTTGTTGTTGTTGTACATACTTAGGCAAAAATAGACAATTGACCAATAGAAGAAAACGTTAAGAACGAAGAGATCCTTTTTAACTCTTACATTTTCCGGAGACAAAATGTATTCTAATTTTGAATAATATTTTAATCCCACCATGATCAAGGCCGAAAATGAATTGGTTTGTGTCCTTAGCATTGTGTCTTTTTTGTTTTGAAGCGTTTTGTTTTGCCTTGTTAATAAGTACCAGTCTCTGTACTATATTTTAAGTTCCTCCAAGTCACAGTTAGTACATCTAAATCATATCATGTCATTAATGTGCCGTTTTGGGGGGAAAGGAGCTATTCTATTTATTGTGGAGGGGCGTGATTTTCAGTCGATCCAACTAAAGAAATGACAGGAAAGCGTGGTTTTATATGAGAAATCTATCGTTGATTGAATAAAAAATCTCAGAACCCAACCAATGGATGTTTGCGGGAGAAAAGTTCTACTGATGAATTAACATAAAAGACAACCAGCAAACTTTCAGTAGATAAAGACAAATTATAAAAGGGTCGAATGACATTCTTTGATTTTTAGAAAAAGGTTTATTTTGCAGAAAATACTCGACTTACCTTTTTGTATGATCCTGCCTTAGGTCCTCTTCCTCATATCCGGAAGTTCCTCTAAGCAATTTTTATTCATATCATTTGGATATGATTTAGAGCGATTGGGGGCCGTGCTTACTGGCAAATTTTGTCAAGCCTGTTACAATTCGTGCCGCTTCTAATTGTATTTTTTTTTCTAATTTTTCAATGTCCCGTTCATAACACCCATCCCACACTTCACATGCATATTCTAGTACAGGCCTGATAAATGTAAGATAGATATTTGACAATGCTTGTTTAAATAAAGTAAATTTTAATTTACGAAGAACATTTACTTGTTTTAATGCTGAGTGTAGCTATGTTTTCAATATGTACAGTCCAGTTTCCAGCACATGCAAAAGACTTTTAAAGTTACACCCAGATGTTTATGATTATCAACAAGCTCAACTGATTCGTCATTAAATCGTATATTTAATTCAGGAATATTAGTATTATTTGATATTATAAGGGCTTTAGTTTTTTTTAGGGTTAAAGTCTACAAGCCATGTTTTTGTCCATTGATCCAATATTTCTAAATCATTATTTATCTCAATTTGCATTAAATCAAAAGTGTTCCCAGAGTATGACAATGAAGTGTCGTCAGCAAACAGTCTCGCCAAATTGACTAGGTTATCTGTAATGTCATTAATATATAATAAAAACAATAAAGGTCAAAGTACAGATCTTTGGGGTACACCTTCTTTGACGAGACCAGAATCTGAGAGTTCATTATTTACAAACACAAATTGCCTTCTATCACTTAAATAATTTTTAAACCAGATCAAAAGGTCGCCCGATATTCCATACGATCTTAGTTTCTTAATAAGCCTCTCATGTCAAACTCAAAAGCTTTTGAAATATCACAAAATATTAAAATAGTTGACAATCGTTCGTTCAAATTTTAACATACACTTTGATACATTTCTAATAATTGGTATACAGTAGAATGACCATTAATGATTCTTGATTGGTAGGCATATAGAAGAGAATGTTCAAATATAAAATTATATGTGTACTTATATACAGCACGTTCCATCACTTTCCCTATACAACTTAATAATGATATTGGTCTATAATTTGAAGGGCTACTTTTGTCGTCTTTTTTAAAAGCTGGCATAACTCGTGCAATGTTCCATGTTGATGAGAATATGCCTTTCTGCAACGAAAAGTTAAAAATAATAGTTAAAGGTATACAAATGATTTCAGAAGTACTCTTTAACATTTGATGGGTGATGCCGTTATCACCACAAGCTTTACCTATTTTTAATGTTTGTAAAATATCTTTAATATCCTGTTCAGTAATATATATATTAGTTAATAATGCATCAGTTCTTGATGGTACATCTTGGGGAACATGATTAGTATTATCAACAAATGAAATATATATATAGAACAAAAATATTTGTTCAACAGATTTGCCTTTAATAAAGATTTTGTCATATATATATATAAACATTGTACCTGAAGATCTGCAACAGCAGTGAAAACGTTAGTACAAGAATGTTGTGAAAAATCCGTTTTGTTCTTTTTTTAATAATTTCTTTTATATATATATATATATATATATATATATATATATATATATATCAATTCATTTGAATCATTATCATACAAGCTTGTTAGTTTGCATTGTTATGTAGACATATTAACATTAATATAGACACAAAAACAAATTAAAGTAAAATAAAAGGATTCTGAAAGAAAAATATTCTTATAATAAACTGGGACTAAAGGGGAACTTAAATTCTCCACATAGTTATAAATCGATGCAACCATCTTTAAACACAAAATAATGAATACAGAAAAGCTATGTAACTGTTTGTAACATCCCCAGAAATATTCCCCACCTGAAGACAGTAGGAGTTATCCTTCCTTACAATGTCAAATGACTAAATAATTTTACCTGGTTATACAGGTAGATAATTAATTCTTTCGTCAGATCATTTATGTATCAAATAGAAATTAGCCTCGAGGAATGACACCTGTAAACACAGTATTTCATTACTGTTGGAAACATTCTGACATTCCTAAAACAACCACTTTTTATTGTACTATAGTTATTTCAAAATTGTAACTGATTACAATGTACGTATTTAGAACTGAACATAAAATTGACATTAACATAATTTTGTTATAATAACAACTTCGTTAAAAAATGGTTGCCTTACGAAAGTCAAATTATTTGTCAATTTTAAAAGCAAAACGGGTAATATTTTAATAAACACGTGGACATCAATATAATACACAATTTATGACATAAAACAAGACCGTAACTTATTAAATCAATTAATTTCATTTAATAATTCGACCTTTGAAGGATTAAAAATAATTTATTGGTTTTCTATATTCGTTAACTGGTATGCAAAAGCATACAAAATAGTGATATTACTGCTGTGTTCTTGATAGTAGATCGAACAGTTTGTCTTTATTTCTTAGTTTTGTTTTAACACCAAGATTTGCTAATTTTAGTTTAATTTCAGAAAGACATACAAGAAATATTTTGACTAGTATGCGTTTCAGAAATTTCACATATTTTATATGTTTCTGCAACATTTCTTCCATAATTCGGCTTCTCTTAGCTGATCTCTGATGATAAATTTCATCATCCCAATATCTTTCAGATTTTTTTTTATTATAATCACATTTTATTCGTTCACAACCATCTGTTTTGAGATATTCTATTCTTTTTCTCACTTTTAATGCGTCAATTGTAGCATCATATTTGTTTGTTTTTGATCGATGAATTTTTTTAATATCGTCATTGATTTTTTCAACCCCTTGCCCGCTATAATTAACCAGTTTTCCATATGTAACAAGAAAATATGGAATATGGTAGACTAAACAATGCAAGTAGGGTGTAACATTCTGGTACCCTTGATGCATAGAACCGAGATCAAGAAAAGAATTTACCCATTCCTTGCATTTACTAAATACAAACTCTATTGTTTTAGTTTCTTCGTCATGTGTGATAAATCTATACAATGACAAAAAGTCTTCCCACAGTTTGACTGTTTTAACATGTGTGTTGTGGTGAACAGAGAAAAATAATTTACATGGCAAATTTTCAAGCAACTTTTTATAATTCGAACCTGACAATGAAGTCCAATCGAGTTCCTCCTTTGAACCCTTTTGTGTCCATGTACAAAATGAAACCTCACAATCTTTAATTTTTTCTACTAATTCATTCAAGGATTTCTTACTATATAAATCCTTGATTCATTTAAGTTATTTGACATTACACCAAGCACTTCATTTTTGTCATCCACTGATTTTGCATCGTCTATTAAGTTTGTTAAAAGCTTGTCGCAGATCCGAAGTAAGAGGTGCAGTTTGTCAGGGACAACATGATCAGGTTCAATTTTGACTAGAGGCTCATTTTTTACACCAAAAGCGTGACTTTTACTATCATTAGTTATATTTTTGTTTGTTCTTGCCATTGAACCAGTGTGATAAAAATCAAATGGTTTGGACATATCAGCTCGATCACTTTTGTGTATTCTACACCATGGACATGCGTGAGTACTCAAAGAGCTTCCTAAGCCTAATATGATTTGAAGAAACTTCATATCTCCCCCAATAAAAACTTGACAGGATAATTGTTCCCATCAACAAATAACCCCTTTTCGGCAATAAGTTCATTCATTTCATCAAATACCGGTTTACAAGCTGCATTCAATTGTTCGTAATTCTCTTTACAGTTGATAATACAAAATATATTCTGATCAAGGGAGGCTAAATGAGTCTCGTTTTGTACAATTGAAAAAGACAGAACAATAAAATTAGATATCCTGCTCACTTTTGAGCCGTCACCTGATATTTTTACTTTCAGAACCTGTGAATCTGCACTAACATTTGATTTAACATATTTGATTAATTCCTCTTTGAAACTGATATAGGCACCAGGTATATTACCTGCTGTCCTCTGGAATTTATAAGATTTAGAAATTTCATCTCGACATTGATTAATTAATGTCTTTCGTGGCAAATCTTTGTCAAAAATTGAAAGCTCATTGTATGCATTGTCACTGATTCCAAATCTGTCCAAAATAAATACCGTCTTAAATCTTTCATTTTTTTCTTTTCTTCATTGGCTAAATCTTGATAATTATATTGTTTAACTGTATCAGAAAAATCAATTTTAATTGATTGAGGTACTAATCCATATGTTTCCGCAAACCACAATGCGGTCTCAATTTTAGTGAAAAATGCTGTAAAATTTAAAGAATTTCATCAAAACTTGAAATCATTTTTTTTTGTGGGGGATGGTGAGAATCTAGGATTTCATATATTTGACCTAACTTATACATGTGTCTAAAAATATGTGACAGGCAAAAAATTCAAACCAAGACCAAAGTTTTAAAAAGATCTATCAAATAAAAAAGAAGGATATGGGGTAAATGCCAAAGAAACAACCCGTATATATATAACAGAAAAGTTTGATTCCCTGGACAAATATTGACTAGCTTGTATATCAGCATCTTCGCTAGCCAAGGGTTACGATTCGGGTCCCCCTTTTCTCCACCCTTGGCGGATCTAGAATACATTTTGAGGATTCGCGCTTTAATATTTCATTGGTTACGGCTACCAATACACGTATCCAATCAGAAGATGTTTTACACGAAGCACATGTTATCGACGAAATGTAAGCAAAGATGCCACTTCCCGTTTTGGTTTCAATGAAAACATCTTTCCCGTCTGCCAAAGCTTTGAAACTTTTCACTTGGTTGACAGTAAGTGCTTCCAAATTAAATTTATCACAAATAAGTTTTTCTTCACTGGGCGCTGCCATTTTCAACTCTCCAACATACGTATAACAAAACGATTCTGATTGGCTGGCGATGACGACTATCTAAGGGGCACAATTTCGATAAACCACCAGGTGGCATTGCGCGCGAATTTCAAAATGTATTCTAGATCCGCCAAGGGTGGATAGAAGGGGGACCCGAATCGTAACCCTTGGCTAGCGAAGATGGTATATCAGTTGATCTGTCTTTTTCAATTGTACAAAACGAGACTCATTTAGCCTCCCTTGATCAGAATGTATTTTTGTGTATTATCAACTGTAAAGAGAATTACGAACAATTGAATGCAGCTTGTAAACCGGTATTTGGTGATATTAAGGTCAATGTACTCCAAGTCCACAATTAATTTTTAATGTAAGGTTGTCTTGTTTTTGTGTGAGTATAGAGTGAATACACTAAGTAGGTATTTAAAATCATATTTTATGGTATAACAAACAAAAAATCAGTTTATCAGCACATATATTTAATATCAAACTTTATAAAAATAATTAGGATATTATAAGCACATATATTTTAACATCAATCATTATGAAAATAAAATAGAATATTATAAGCATATATATTTTTTTATCCTGCAACCAGTACATTTGCTGTACAAATATGCTATACGAATACATTTTTGCTTTATTCGTACTAGACGAATAAACTTTTCGTACTATACGAATAAACTTTTCAGCCTACGAATAAACTTTCCTGGTACCCTGTAGCTATGTACAGCGAAGGGCGCAGACAAGTATGAAACTGGGCCCGTATGCATAAAACATCTTAACTTAAGTATACCTTAAACTAAGATTCCACTAAGGAATCCCTTACCCTACTAGCCAAATTACGTTGTCAAAACGTAGTGACAACGTAACTTTTTCGTTGTTACAACGTAAGAATTTTACGTTTTAACTACGCCGATTTGTAGACTCCCCTAAGCGTAACTACCACGTTGTGGTACTACGTAGTAAAAGACCTTTCTACAACCAAACGACAACCATGACCATGTAAGGACGTTTACACAACGTAACCACCAACCATCACAGGAGCTTAATACGAGGTAAATACAACTAATTAAGGACGTTTACACAACGTAACTACCAACCATCATATGACCTTTATACGACGTAATTACAACCACCAAAGGACCTTTACATGACGTAATTACAACCACATAGGCACCTTTAGACAACGTAACTACAACCACCTAGGGACCTTTATACAATGTAACTACGACCACCTAAAGACCTTTAGACGACGCAACTACAACCATCTCTATATAGTTATACAACTACAAAAAATGTAGAACCCTAAAAGGATTTGTATAGCCAAATTACTTTGTCAAAGCATTGTGACAACGTAATTTGGATAGTAAGGCAACTATAATCACATTAAGACCGTTACACCATGCAACTACCGGTACCAACTACAAAAATGTACATTATTTTTTGTGTATTTAAGGACCTTTTGTGATGTTCTTAATTTTTTTGAGTTAACTAATAAAATATAAAATTCTAAACATTTATTAATCCAAATTATTGCAAGTTTTACAGATGATGAAACACTCTTTCTACTCTGACTCATCCCATCATAATCTATTTTAAAGATGCCAAAATGTTTAGATG
Organism: Bathymodiolus septemdierum; assembly: GCA_963383655.1. Classification (NCBI taxonomy): domain Eukaryota; kingdom Metazoa; phylum Mollusca; class Bivalvia; order Mytilida; family Modiolidae; genus Bathymodiolus; species Bathymodiolus septemdierum. The sequence continues at coordinate 79,602,135 of OY726521.1, forward strand.
TAATTATTATACAAATATGTCAGGTACATGTAATAATAAATATATCAGATTAAAAAACATGTAAAATAAATGTACTAAAAATCTTTATCTTGTGAAAGTTGCATTTGACTAAATTAAAGATGTACAAATGTATATACATGTAGATAACATCTATAGAAGTAATGAATAGGTATACATCCAGTGGAGGACATACATTTTAAGGTCCCTGAACTATTATGTGGGCCCTTTTGCAGCCAGCAAGAATAACCAACAAGGTCAAAAGGGCCATGAACAGAGTGTTGGGGTGGAGTCCTTGACAATGGGCCAAACATTGATCCCTTTCCCACCAGCAAAGAGATCTGAGTAATGGATGGCATCTTCTTCAATGGTGTTGTTCCATGGGAGATTCTGATAATTGTTTGTTTTTAATTTAACCACTATATCTCAGATTTTTATTAAAATTGCTGTTTGTTACAAGCTGTTTGTTATGCTAGAAAACAGAAATATCTCAATAAATATGGGAACTGAAGCACTAGTTGCTGGCTAAGGAAACAGCAGAAATACATGTATACATATAAAAATATCACCCTGCTAACAATGGACCAAACTTGTAAGAACAACTTGACCTATAAATCTATTCTTTAGTTTAAAATTAAACACTAAAAAATATATAATCGAAAATTACCAAAAACGAAGAAAAATTTGTAGGATCATCAATGCACAGAAAAGAGAATTTTTTCATTCTTTAAATTACTAGAGAGGGATCACTAGGATAAACAGGTGATAGTTTTGATTTTTGGTGTTTGAATGCACAAGCCTGAATTAAGAATTCATATGTCTGTTTGTGGTTCCGATTGGTTCTAACATAAGGACTGAGCTGTCAAACTATTAAGCTGTGCACCAACAAAGGATTCGAGGATCCAACTGCCAAAATGTAGACTATGGATAGATTCTGGCTAAGTCAAGGAGCCCATACAGCTTGGGATTCAAGTGCAAATTTGGAAATTTTACTAATTGCAGGGACATTTTGAGGCCATATGAAATTGGAATTGGAGCATATTCTAAGGTCAATATTAAGTACTTTAAGCCATTGACATATGATTCTATTACTAAAATAGCCTTATTCTAATAACAAAGACATTAAAAAAAAACTCCATTAATTTTGTTGAAAAGTTAGTTCATTAAAAAAGTTGTTTCCGGGATATAAGGGGCCTGAAGCGTAAGCTTCGTTAGTTTCATAGTAAGATCTACAAATGTACCAGTGTACACATCCCAATCCTGAGAAAGTTGTAACCCCAAAATATTCTTGTTAATGTATATAAAAATATAACAAAGAACAATAATATTTTAAGCTTAGCAATGCAAAATAAAAATATCAAAACCAATATATCACATCCCCTTACAGAGAAAAAATATAACCCTAATTTTTCTTTCTTTCTTAAAGAAAAAATATGTATTATTAAATATGGGGACAGTCATGATCGTATGGTAGTTGGATTTATAACTACCTATGCAATCAGTGCACATCACCACTAATGTTGTGAGTTGCAAGGGGTAAAATTTGCACAGATAATGTTACCCATATTAAAATCTCCAACAAACTTACCCCTTCCATAAATTATTTCTATTCTAATAGGACATACACGGTAAATTTTTAATCCATATTCCTTAATAGTGTACCCATATTAAAATCTCCAACAAACTTACCCCTTCCATAAATTATTTCTATGACGTGCTGTTTTGGCTTTGTAAACAAAAGGGTATAATAAAACAGCCAAATACGTTATGATCATTAGCATGTGTAAGTCATAATAAACCAGGGATTGTTATACCCTTTTGTTTACAAGGCCAAAACAGCATGTCATATTAGAATTCAAAATACTGGCATACAAATCATGATTCTCATTCAACCAATCAACTTTCATTCAACATTATATTATATAATACTATCCTGGGTACTCCGGTTTCTTCTACCTTTATAAACTGCAATATTGTTGAAAGTGGTGTTAAACACTCATAACCTTATAATTAACTCAAACCCACATTATCTCAACCATACTGATACTGATATATATAAATCACAAAACTTGCATACAAAAAAAAACACATACAAATTCTAACATTTGGTCAGCAAAAAAATGAAAGATATAAAAAACAACAAAGTTAAATGAACAATGAAAGGTTTCCTTCAACAATAAAGTTTTTTTTCTCCATCAAGCATCTGGAAAGCTCCTTTCATTGGTGGATTGATTCTGAAAAAAATAATATGATATTAATATTTTCAGCTAAATGGAACAACTTTAGGGGTGAAAATATTTTTAGTAACTATTTTGATCATGATCAGAAGCTTGAAATTATTATATTTAGGAGATAACTGTATTGTATTTTAAGCTTTGCGGATGTAAATCGTCGGCTTTACGGTCGCAAAATGAGTTTACCTAGCGACGCATATTGTAGCTAGGTAAACAGATATTTGCGACTGTAAGTGAGGACACATTGTAAAACCTATAATTATTTGATTATAACCCGGAAATATATTGCATGGATATATATTACAGAGCTAAAGAAAGAAATCCAAAAACAGTGACCAAACATATACGGTAAATTTTATTGATAGGACAAATCTAGAAAAGATACATCTCCATTTATGTAAAAAAAAAAACCATGAGAACATAAGAGAATTAGAAGAGAAATAGTACAAAAAAAGTGCAGTTCAAACATTTAGATCTATTGCAAGACTACAATATTATCAAAATTAATACTTAATTTTAGAAGAAGCATTTGCAGTATGTAAAACATTAGACTCGGAGAGGAACTTACACTTAATATGCAAGAAACTTATATCTCTAGATTAAAAATTGATTTAAGACAGCACTTATCTTGCAGTTTTTGATATTTGTTGTTGATATAAACATATCCCGTAAAATGTTTTCCATGAACTCATTTCATTAATGAGAAATTACGAAAATCACAAAAGCACATATAAACAATCTGTGGGGAGGAGATTAATATCGATCAATCAGTGATGTGACCTAATTAAATAGCATAACTACCCATGCCCAGTACTTCTCTACTGACCAATATTATCTTCATTTATTACACTTTTATTATTTCTACACTTAATATAGAAAACTTTAAAAAGAAAAGTGGAAATGAACCAAAAAATTAAGTCCATGTTACAAAGCTCTGACAAAGGATCATTTTATAATTATTTACTCTTGGGAATTTTAGGCATTTTTTTCTGCAGTTTTTTTTACTTAACTATATTCCTTATTAATTGATTTCTCAAAATTTCATTACAGGTACAGTTAATTTGTCTTTGGGATGGGATCTCTATCAGATAGGTTGATCTTTTCAAAATGTGTTTATTTTCATTTTATCGTCAACTGTAACTGATGATATTTAACATAAATCTCTTCTTAAGAAATGTTCTGTATTTGAAGTAGATTGCATACATGTAATTAAATGTAACAAGTTCATCTAAAGAACCCTTTGTTTCTGTGATAGCCACACACTGTAAATATGGTATAACTTACATGTATATATACATTTGTAAGTGTATGCATGTATCATTATACATTTATTTTGTAGGCTTTGTGCATGAAGTCTAATTTCTGGTTCATCAATAAATCATCATGGTAGTTTTCGTGATCTGAGTTTAATCCCTATAAAATTGCCTCAGGACTAGATTAGTTGATAGTAAAATGTAAAATATAATGTTGTTGACTTGTCTGGCCTATAGCTAGAAGAACATGAAATTGATTACCTCTGATTAGATGATGGTCAAATTTGCTGTTGTCTAGTATAGCTATGTGTTGATCGGTCTGACATTACAGGACATGAAGCAGGTGACATCTGTGGCTTCCAATATTACATGGGGCCAGGAATTATTTCGACTGGTTTGCCATATGTTGAAAAGTCACAAGATCAGCTATGTGCCTATAACAGCTATAACCTCAAATCCAACTGTACTTGTTTACCACTTTTACAGAAATGAACCAGCTCTGAAATTATAATGAAGAAATTTAAACTATTTTATTCATAGTCTCATTTATATACACAATGTACAGGTATCATCAATGATCATACTGTCTTAACGATAAAAAAAAGAGGCTACTTCCCCCTGCCTCCTAAGGATATACATGTACATGTAGCCAGAAATGAGGTACCATTTGATAATTTGCATATCTAAGATGGGGACATCATGGGGAAGTCTGCAATTTTCATATGATCTACATTAAAGATATAATTTCTAATTGCATGCATGTTATTTTCTGAACTTGAAAATTATATACCTTTGGCTAAAATCAAGCTAAATAATAAATGAAATAACAATTAAATGTTCGAGGTTCCTGAACAAAATGAAAATCGGATGCATCTAACCTTTATCTGATCTTAAGAGTCTATGTAAAAATGTCTGTAATACAGAGACGTGCAAAAAGTATTCGGTCACTGTGATGTTTTACTATATATTTCATATAAAACCACATTTTTTAAAAACATTATTCCAAAGTCGACTCTTGTTCGATTTTGATGATTTTTTTACCAACAAAAACAGAATTAAATGTAGTTTTACAAAGTGATTTTAGCATAATTTGAAGACAAAAAATTTAAGCTTGCATTTAAATCATGAATATTTAAAATCTGTGCTTCCAAAAAATATTTAAAAATAATCACAGAAAATTACATACGTTCTCGCTTCTGACATTCTGTTGGTAAAAATTTCATCAAAATCGAACAAGAATTGAGTTTGGAATGTTTTGAAAAATTGTGGTTATATACCTGTATGAAATATAGCCAAAAAATGACAGTGACCGAATACTTGTTGCACGTCTCTGTACATGAAATTGAAACCAATGAGGGAGATAACTTATTTACATTGAGACAAGAAAAAATTTAATAAGTGTAATGGTTATTATTTTTATTTTTTTATTCCCCCCCCCCCCCCCCCCCCCCCCTTCCCCCCAATAACCATTTAAATAACATGATATATAAAAAAAAAATAAAAAATATTGAACTCTGGTGTAGTTCATCACAGGATTGTTGGGTGCTCTGCCTCTTGAGAATGCAATATTATACAGTATTATCTTTGAGTTGTTTAATATTACCGTTACAATGCACAGACGTGCCAAAAGTATCCGGTCACTGTAATTTTTTACTATATATTTCATATAAAACCACAATTTTTGAAAACATTATTCCAGTCAATTCTTGTTCGATTTTGATGAAATTTTTACCAACAGAACGTCAGAAGTGAGAACGTATGTAATTTTCTGTGATTATTTTTAAATAATTTTTGGGAGCACAGATTTTAATTGTTCATGATTTAAACACAAGCTTAAATTATTTGTCTTTAAATGTACTATCATTGTATTGTATTTTTGACGTTCAAAATTTAGTTTTGTGTTTAAATCATGAACTCATGAAAATAATAGATTATAAATTTATGCTAAAATTACAGTGTAAAACTACATTTAATTCTGTTTTTGTTGGTAAAAAAATCATCAAAATCGAACAAGAGTCGACTTTAGAATAATGTTTTTAAAAAATGTGGTTTTACATGAAATATATAGTAAAAAATCCCAGTGACCGAATCCTTTTGGCACGTCTCTGTACCTCATTGCTTTGGTTACTGACATAACTACAAGGTATTATGATTATAAACTTTTGCTGTAAGTGTAAATAAATTAGTGTAAACCTTTATTGTGTTATTTTATTTTATTTCAATGTTTGAAAATCACTTAAATCACGCTAATCATTGTAACAAATTAATGATGATTTTTCTATCCTTCGGGGTGTCTTGATTGACAGTAAAAAAGTATTTGTTTGTTTGTTTGTTTTTGACACAAAATTTAACAATGAATGACATTTGGCGTCACAGTATTTTCTTAAATCAATTTGGATTGCTCATTCATAGATGTAATTCTATTGACTAACCTTACTGTATATTTCTACCTTCTAAACTTGAGGTTTTTGTATGTTCGGGACATCAAAGAAATTGTTAAAATTGTCACAAAACACCAAAATGATTTGAATTTTGGTAGGAATTCAAACTCCGGAAATAGCAATAACTTTTTATTATCGAATCGTTGACGGACACACTGAATTTCCGCATTGTATGCTATTATTTGATAAACGATCCACTCAGCTTGAAACTGCAGTGATCAAAATCTAATTCAAATATGACGAATATTTATGAGGAAAAGGACTTCTAATTTTTGGATAATGGTAATTTTATTGCAAGTAATTAAATCTTGGAGATACATTTGTATATTGCCTTCTTCATCACGTTCTACTAAGTTCAGTGGAAAGAAGAACGATTAACGATCAAGAGGCCACCGATTTGATCCTCGTACATGGCGTTTTTATTATGTTTTTTTTTTTTATTGCTATTGATATACAACTATAGCCAGTTGTATCATCTTAACGCAAAAATGTAGCTAAATAACAATACAACTTAGTCACATTTTTTACTGATGAACCTGGAAATGCAAAAAGTCCTTATCAACCATACATTTTTAGAATCAGGAGATCAACTACTATCAAATTCAAAGTCATGTCTAGAGAATACTTTCCAATTTGAAAAATTCACTTTTTGATTAAGATCCTTTCCCTTTTCCAGTGAAATACCTCAATGATTGGTGATAAGTACGTACGGTTGTTTGACAACGACTTGCATATAGCGTATTCTGAATACGTTACCAGGACGTAATAATTACGTTTGAGTTTTTACGTTAGCATCAAAGCCATATCCGTACGTAACAAAGACGTTGGAAAGTACGTTGTCACAACGTCTTGGATATAACGTATTCTGAATACGTTACCAGGACGTACACATTACGTTTGAGCTTTTACGTTAGCATCAAGATCATATCCGTACGTAACCAAAACGTTCAAACTACAGTGTAACAACGACTTGCATATAACGTATTCTGAATACGTTACCAGGACGTAATAATTACGTTTGAGTTTTTACGTTAGCATCAAGGCCATATCTGTACGTAACAAAGACGTTGGAAAGTACGTTGTCACAACGTCTTGGATATAACGTATTCTGAATACGTTACCAGGACGTACGCATTACGTTTGAGCTTTTACGTTAGCATCAAGACCATATCCGTACGTAACAAAAACGTTGGAAAATACGTTGTCACAACGACTTGCATATCACGTATCTAAAATACGCTGTGGCAACGTAATTTTCACGTAAGAAAGGGACCTGACCAAGCAGCAACCAAACTGCAACGTTGTGAATACGTAGTGTGCTAGCTGGGTAGTTAAGTAATGATATTAAGTAGTATGCACATAACTACTTAAGTTTGGACTTAACTAAGGAAACCTTAAGTGGAAATTATCGGAACTCTTCTCTATTTACCGTTTAATATTATATTTACTCATCCTTGGTAATTTCGCTTTAATTTTTCAATAGATATATAATGCACGCTTTTATTACTTTGTGCGGATAAACATTCAAGGTCGGATGTGTTTGAATGTTACTATTCGTGACTGTTAAAAATAAAAAATGTCTAAACGGAAGCCAAATTGGACAGATAGAGAAAAAGTTGTATTGTTGAAGAAGTACGAGAAGAGAAAAGTTATTTTGAAAGCAAAGTTTTCCTCGTCGATAACTTCTGGGGGCAAAAATAGGGCATGGCAGGAAATTGCAAACCGGGAATTCCGTAAAAAGATACATTAAAGAAATACACAAAAAAATGGGACAATATATTTGCCACCGCAACACTTAGGTTTCTTTATATCGTCAGAGCCAAAGACAAACAAGTCATTGATAACTTATACATTAAAACAAAATAATTGTAGAATCTCCCAAAACGGAACAATAGTTTTTCGACACTGGAATTCATAATTCACAATCTCCCTTTAAGGCGAGGCAATTACAGAGGCTTATTTAGAGGGAGTACAAATATCCCGTATCCCCTGATGTTTTGACACAAATATCCCTGTAATTAAAAGCATAAAATAATTTAAGATATCCCTAAAATTCAATTTGAATACCTCATATCCCTGTGATTGACTATTTACACTAATATCCAATATCCCATTAATTAAAAGGACCAATAACCAGTATCCCCATATAACATAAACAAACCTCATTACATGTTGCCAAACAAAAGTTGTATGTTTTATTACCCCCCCCCCCCCCCCCCCCCTCCCCTTTTACGTATATGCGTGGTAAGAAGGGGTAAACATATGACATAAATATATGGTTCCAACAACGAATATTGATATTTTTGACGCAATAAATCAAGTAAACTGCCCCGGAAAAGTTACGTATACTTTCTGTTGAGATATGAATTAATTAATAATTAGACCCCATACAAAATATTTCGAACAATATACCCATCCGCTATTCATTTAAATATGAATATCAACGATATTGAACATATTTCGCTGCTAATTGGTACGAAGTCGCTGCATTTTACATATTTAAGATACCTCAATAGGTACCTTAGATTTAAGTGAAAACTTAAGTGTATTTTTATGTTAAGGAGCTTTATGCATACCACTTAAGTGGAATGGGTGGAGCTATTTAAAACTAAGATTTTGCTAAGGAAATTCTTAGCTTAAGCAGTTTTATTCATACCACTTAGGTAAAAGGGGTGGAGTTACCTTAACTTAAGTGATTTCTAAGGAAAATGTTAACTTAAGTAGCTTTATGCATACGGGCCCTGGTACTAATGTAACGCGGACCACGAAGAAGACACCCTTGACAACATTCGTGAAAGGCGAGGAATGACGCTTGTTTCTGTCCTTTTTGTTTAAATCTGACAAGTTTTCCGACTTAATTGACATTGCAGGATAAACACAATATACTCGCTGCGAAACAGGCCTGAAAAGCTCGCCGAAGACTCGCTATTCTGCCTGTTTCTAAAGCTCGTACAAATAAATTTTATATTTACCGACAATGTACGTATATTGTATATTTATCATACTTCAAATTATCTTATAAATAATTAGCTTGAAGTGAACTGAATTATCTTGCTTAATTGCATGAGTATCATATAATATTTTGAATTCATACATTTTAGAAAGATTGTTTATTTAAATTATTCTAAAATTTTACATTTTCATCTTTTTTATTTACAGATTTTTGTTTAATTTTACCAGATTTTTATTTTATAAATAAATTTTTACAAAAGTTTAGTTATATTTTTTTAAAGTTGCTAAATTTTAACAGACTTATTCTTATATTTTTAGATTGTTTTTTGTTTAGTTTTGTTTTTTTTATAATAAATTTCACTTTTGAGACCTTTTTACAAAAGTTTAATTATAATTTTTTTCTTTTTCAAGTTGTTAAATTTTAACAGACTTATTCTTATATTTTAAGAATGTTTTTTTAGTTTTTTTTTTATAATAAATTTCACTTTTGAGACCTTTTTACAAAAGTTTAATTAGTTTTTTTCAAGTTGTTAAATTTTAACAGACTTATTCTTATATTTTTAGATTGTTTTTTGTTTAGTTTTTTGTTTATAATAAATTTCACTTTTGAGACCTGCATTTCCAAATTTACTTACCTGTAACTGTCATTAATTGTTATATAAACACCTGTAATATAATGTTTGTTGGCATACCTTAAATATGATATTTCAAAATGTAGGCGTAGGTTGAAGACACCGTACAAACACACAGCATGTCTTAATTAGTTAATTATTAAAAAAAACACGAAACAAGTCTATTTATTGCGTAATATGGATTTTGACACATAGACTTATTTACCTGTACGGACTTTTAAATGAAAATGGAAATATCAAGACCTCTACCTACATAATAATAACTTATATACGGTACTCTAAAAGTGCGTTTTATTGTGAACATGGTAGTATGTTCTTCTAATTTTAAATAAAAACGATAAAATAGCAAAATACCTCTGAAAACCATCAACGGGCTGTTTTTCAATTTCAATCCTATATTTTATATACAAACGACCGTATAAATTTCAAATAAAAAAGGAAATATGTAAATCAAAACCAATTTTAAATATCTTCAAATAAGTTTTATTTAAAGTCGAAATATCTATAACACATAACATAAGCTCTAGTGAGCTTTTGAATCGACTATTACATAAAAAGCACATACAAGTATAAAATAACTTTACAAGCACATATTACATGACATCACAAAGCAAAAAAAAAACAAAACAAAACATGCATGCATAGACATTAGTGTAAAACATAAGCTCATGTATACATAGTCATACAAAAAAGCAAACTCATGCATACATAAAATACATTTACATATAAAATTAATCAGAACTGAATCTAAAAGCATAAGCTCATGTATACATAGACATACATCAAAAGCAAACTCATGCATACATAAATACAGTTTCATATAAAATTAATCAGAACTGAATCTAAGAGCATAATAGCAGATCAGGATAGGGTAATATTAAAACTATATAGCACTAAGTACACAAAGCATAACAAGACTAACTGTTTACATGCAAGCACTACAGTGGCATGAGCCACCATTCCAGGTATTCAATAATTTTGAAAATTGATTTAAGTTTTGTTCTAATCTAATATGGTTTGGTAGCTCATTCCATAGTTTGGTTGAAAAATAACGGAATGATTTCAGACCATACCTTGTTGTTTTTACAGATGGTACATCAGCTGTGTTTTCGTATCTAAAGGAATAATTATGTTTTTTAATATTTACTAAATCATGTAAATAAATAGGGCTTTCTTTATGTATAATTTTAAACGTTTCAATTGCTATACTTCTTAATCTTCTAACTTTAAGTGATGGCATTTTTAATTTTTCCAGTAATTCTTCATAATTTAAAAACATAGTCATTATAAATAAACCTGAGTGTCCTTTCTTAACACAAAATAAAAGATAAAACTTTCAAGAATATGTGTATATGTGCTTCTTTATAAAATTCAACATAATAAAATAGTTATTCAGAATAGAAGTAAAGTTTCCCATTACTTTCTATAGTAATGACCGACTAATTATTCAAGGTAAAAATGGCGCATGCGCAGTCTCTGATTTTAAGAAATGAAATACAGAAAAGTGATGTGTAAGTACACATGTTATGTTGTAACAGAAAAGTAGATATCAAATTTAGTGCGCACGAGGAGTTTCTGGAATGACCTTACTGGTGACCTTAGCTGACTTTGGCAATCTTGTTTCACTGGCTAATAGGAAAGACGAATATTCCCTTTTTGGCGAATATAACCGGTAAAAGGCTAATAATTAAACACAGCCAGTAATACATGTATTAGCCTTTACCAATTTAACTAGACAAATCCTGTTTATATTTGCTGTGGTCGTTTTATATTAGGTACGATTAAAATCGAAGGATTGAACAGCCAAATAATTCAAAGTTACCTTTTTTGTAACCAGTTACAAAAACATTAAGTTTTTCCACGTTTTTGTTGTATTTTTTTTTTTTCCACAACATAAATCTTTTATTCAAATGATTGTTAAAAATAAGGGGTCAAGCCCGACCACCCATTATTACGACAGCTCATTTCTCTGACAACCCATTATTACGACAGCCCATTTCTCCGACAACCCATTATTCCGACAGTCTATTACTCCGACAATGACAAATATCTACATTAATTTTGTAATATTTTTAAAAACTGGTCCTGGCGCCATAAAACATGAAAATTTTCTTAAATATGAGAAAATTCTCAATTGCCATGGTAACGTAGAAATGCTAACATATAATTAGCTGAGAATGAAAATTTTCATTAATCCGACAATGCACATTGTCAAATAGAAATAAAACGAGTGCCACATACCTTCGGGTAAACGTTTTGGGTACTGTGCAATGGCGACAATCTGGATACAAAATGAGGATATGACATACTAAGGGCTCATTTATACCTCCCTAACGACGGTCGCCGGGTGATCGGCCGATGGACGCGCAACAGTCGCAGGAATAAATTCAAATATTTAAATGGCCATTACACAATGTGTTTTCTACGGCATTTCTACACAAATTCCTATACATTTTAATAATAAACAACAGAAGGTGCAAATCGCGAGACAATCGTGTGATGTTCATACGACGGTTGCACGTTTTAAATGAACATTATACAATTGCGTTTTCCTATATACCCTTTTATAACAAACATTAGAAGGCGAAAATCACACGATGGTCGTGTGATAGTCGCCGATGAAGTTTAATTTCGCCCTTATTATATGTGCTGTACAAGTACATTTACAAAGGTTCACTCCAGATTGATTACTTTTTCTCTCGCACGAAAGCATATTGATTGAAAATTTGGAAACAAGAAAATGTGTCTCTACGACACTTATGTCCCGTGTAAAAAAAATTATGACACGGAATCATATTAAATAATATTATTACATCTGGCCATAATTCATCTGATATGATTCCACTGATTGTTGAACTGTCTGGGAATATTTATGTTCCAGCTGATAATAAGCAACATAATTACATTTATAAAAACAAGTACGTAATATAGGGTAGAGGTTTGGCTCCAGCAGCTACAGTATATGGGATGTAACTGAAAAAATATAGCAAGGGGGTCGAAAACTGCCTCCCTATGTCGAAAACCGCCTCCCAAAGTTGGAAAATTTGAACAAACAAATGTTCCTTTCAGAATCATTTTACGTGACCAATGCATGGTGAAAATCATTGAATGGAGTTTGTACATTAACAATATTTCACTACGTGAGGGCACAATGGAATAATGTCACATGTTTGCACATTTTAATCTTAACGGGTCGAAAACTGCCTCCATTGCTCTACATGTACCAAGTCTCATTCAAATCCCTGTAGAGATTCTAATCCTAGTTTTATTAAGGAAGATCAATACTAATATTTTTGACAGAAAGATCTTCCTATTTTTCAGACAGGTTGTTGTTGGATGGACATACTTTTCGTCTTATGGTCTTAAAGTTGGTGAAATTTATATTGATTATATAGGGAAAATATGAAATTCTCGTATTGATCATCCAAAACCCGAAAGATGGATTGTTTTTTTTTTAAATCGCAAAAAGAACAATTATCTGACGTGCTTTCATATTCTTAAAAACATATATATGGGTCGCTGTTCAGTTTTCCTTGCTATTTGGAAAATTACTGAAATTTTATATACATTTCTATATAAAAATAACACTCCAAGTGCAAGTCCAAGCTCCGTTTGGTGTTTCCTGGACTATAATCAGAATTACACGAAAGATATACAAACTAAATACTATATATATCAAATACATTTAGGAAACATTTATTTATTTTGCATTTTTATGATTTTTTATTTTCATTAAAAATGTACACGTTCGAAGTGTTTTATTTATTTTATTTATTCTTTCAATATATTCATTGACATATAATACACATTGAAATACTTTGTTTTCTGTTCAGATATATAATTTAAAGACTTAAAAATCGTGTCTGTAAAGTACGTTATACATAGGTGCACGTCTATGATTAGTTTTGTTAGCAGACTCATGTCTGTTTGTTTAGTTTGTGTATGATATGTTAATAATTAAGTGCATGTCTGTGATTAGTTTGTAAGCGGACTGACTCTTTTCCTGATACAGTGCATTTAAAACAATAAAAGTTGACAAGCATCTGCATGCATTACATGCACATGTATATAAATACCTTTATTTGTTACTTCATTTTTAGTTCACCTGGTCGAAAGGCCATGTGAGCTTTTGTCGTCACTTGGCGTCCGTCGTCTTTAACTTTTCTTATATGAATCTTCTCGTCTGAGACCGCTATGCCAAATGAACCGAAGCTTGGTAGGAACCATCCAATTTCTGGTTGGTCAATTTCTAAAAAAAAAAAGATTCCCCTCTGAAACCGCTTATAGTCAAATGAAGCGAAACTTGGTAGGAAGCATCTATGGAAGGTTCAGTATTAAGATTGGTCATGTCGTTCCGATCCGTTAAAAAAAATAGCCGCTATTTTTGTTTCTGGTTGATCAATTACTAAGAATCTTCTCCTCTGAAACCACTTGGCCAAATGAACAGAAACTTGGTAGGAAGCATGCATGGGAGGGTCTCTATAAAGATTGCTCATATTTTTCCGATCCGTTAGTTTAACAAACATGGCCACCATAGGCAATTTTTATTTCTGGTTGGTCAATTTCTAAAAATATGTTTCTCTCTGAAATAGCCAAATGAACCAAAACTTGGTAGCAAGCATTTATGGAAGGTTCTCTAAATACTGCTCATTTCGTCACAGTCCATTAACAAACATGGCCGCCACAGGCAATTCTTGTTTCTGGTTGGTCGATTTCTAAAAATCTTCTCCTCTCAAACCGCTTGGCAAATTGAACCGAAACGTTATAGGAAGCATCTATGGAAGGCCCTCTATAAAGATTGCTCGTTTTGTTCCGATCCGTTAACAAACATGGCCGCCATAGGCAATTCTTGTTTCTGGTTGGTTTATTTCTAAAAATGTTCGCTTTTGAAACCATTTAGTCAAAGTAAAGCACAATTTTACAGGGAGCATCTATGGAAGGTTATCTATAAAATTTCCTCATTTCATCCCAATTGGACAAAAACATGGTCGTCATGGGCACTTCTTGTTTCTGATTGGTTGAAATTAAAAAAAAATATTCTCCACTAAAACTAGGAGGCACAATGAATTGTTACTTTGTAGGAATGATGTTTGGGAAATCCAGTACAAAATTTCCATATGTTGTCCCGATCATACATTTCATATGGCCGCCATATGGTTCTTATTTGTGATTGGCCAATTAAAAAAAATCTTTTCTAAAACCATTTGGCCAAATTAATTAAAATTTGGTAGGAAGCACCTATGGAAGGTTCTATATAGAGTTTCCTGAAAACAAAATGACAGGTGAGTGACACAGGCTCAGTGGACTGCGCCTGTAATTTTAAATTATCGTTTTGTTATTAATCTTGAATAAGCGCTTGTCTACTTCTAATTTATCACATTCATTATAGAAATTTCAGTTCTGTTTGTGTCGGAACAGTTTTCGTTATAGGAACAGTGAGGTTGGGGTATCGGATTAATGAATTACCGTTAAACCAGAAGGTCAACAGACAATCGTTCGTTCCTCCAATTATTTCGTTTTTTCATCTTTTTCTCTAGTTGTCTAATATATAATTTGTTCACGCCGCGGTATAGCTGAAATAATGCTAGCGATGGCGTTAAACACCAATCAATCAATCAATCAATCTTTTGTTCCTCAATCAACATTAGAGTTTTACTGCTTTCATAGGTGATACTTCTGACTTGTGTTTTAAACTACAACAATTAATAACAATATATATTGTACATACCACAAAAACCACCATCGTATGATTAATTAATATGTTGTGTGTATTCCCCCTAATTAATTATAGGTACAAATGTATATTGTTTATTTTTAGTTTTGGTCAATCCACCTTAGGAGGCTGATACAGGAATTGTAGGGGAGTTTCCAGTAATTTAGTTTCAGTGAAATGTCTGTGATTTTACAATGGGGGAATTTTGTCGAAGGTATATGACCTTGTGGACAAAACAATTTACAGCGTAACAAATCAAAATATACATGATGTTTTAGTGGGGGTCCAGAAATAAATTAACATGGTCAATCTGGATGCATCATTTGGGGGAAAATATGTGTATATATATCATCCCTACATTACAATTGTAATAGCCAGTGTTATGCATCATTTTAGGAGTTAGGGTTATGGTATTTAACGCCATTTTCAACAATATTTCAGTTATATCGTGGCTGTCTGTTTTATTGGTGGGGAAAACCGGAGTACCCGGAGAAAACCACCGACCTAACGCAAGTCACTGATAAACTTTATCACATAATGTTGTGTCGAGCACACCTCGCCATGGGTTTCTCTGGATTTTCCATTTTGATTGCACCTTCGGTATTCTCTAACGTCTATTTTATCTACGACAAACGTGGTGACCTTTCCATCAACTGCAATATTTATTTAATCAGCACCAGCGCATGGGGTTTACATTTCACAACCCGTACTTTATTCTGGTGCTTACAGTACAGCGGTTTTCTGGACATAGCTCAGCTGCTGAAGCAAAAGCTACTCGCATAAGGATACGTGCTCCTATGTTGAAGTCATCGTTACAAAAATTCTACGGTCATCATCATAAGGATTTGTGTTGTATTGTTATTTTAACATACCGACTATAAATAAAACTTATCTTATCCGATCTGATCTTATCTTATCTTATCACGATCTGGTTTACCGAACGAAATATCCATATTCATTGGATATTTAAGAAATAATTCATGGAAGCCATATGTATATATTGTTTTTACCACGGGTAGACCTATATGTCACGAAGTTTTTCCCCGAGCGTTAGCGAGGGGTAAAAAGCTGACATAAAGGCCTACCCGTGGTAAAAACAATATATGCATATGGCTTCCATGAATTATTTCGATTCTAATATGTAAAAATTGGTAAAATATCGTTATAAATTGTCGATGACGTCATAAATTTAATCGGTCATAGATTAATATTATTTTTACCACGGGTTTGAAGGACGTCATATTAGAATATTCTTTAATGTAGATTTCTTTCTTTTCACAGATAGGATTTTTACTGGACTTAAAAATATATATGAGTAACACGATGGGCGTCTCATAAGAAACACTAACAGCTTACCCTTCACAAGCATTGGTCACCCTCGGTTTATTGGTGGGGTCCCTGTTGTTGATCTGTTTAAAAAATATCGTGCTGTCTTTCGGTTTTGTAACTTAATTTGTGCTAGCATCTGAATCGCCAAGTTCCATTGTACATGTATGTTAATCGTAATGTGCTAGCATCTGAATCGCGAAGTCCCATTGAACATATGTGTAAATAACGTACGTGATCGAATTTTTATTCTAATATGACGTCCTTCAAACGCTTTGAGTCCAAACCCGTGATAAAAAAAATATTAATCTATGACCGATTAAATTTATGACGTCATCGACAATTTATAACGATATTTTACCAATTTTTACATATTAGAATCGAAATAATTCATGGAAGCCATATGCATATATTGTTTTTACCACGGGTAGGCCTTTATGTCAGCTTTTTACCCCTCGCTTACGCTCGGGGTAAAACTTCGTGTCATAAATGCCTACCCGTGGTAAAAACAATATATACATATGGCTTCCATGAATTATTTCTTAATTAATTTTTGCCCTTCGGTTTCATGCATGTATAATAACAAATTAAATTTCATGTCAAATCTAATTTTTGTTGTACTTTTAGTTTTTACCTGTAATAACCTCATACAATTAACATAATAATGTAATTGTATATAATAGTGTGCTACTTATAATACACCAAAAACAAAGTAAATACATCATTAGAAATAAAACCGTCCACCTTTTTTGGACGCTCAAGAAATCTATTTTGATAATACATCTACTAAGAAACTGACCAGATAATATAATGCACCATACTACTTAACGGATATTTAAAAAAAGGAGTTTCCAATACTTTTAATTGGTCTGTTGTCAACGGAAAATTATTTAAACCGGACATGTCATTCAATAAAATACGATTTTCTTAATAAAACGGTTGAAAATTCCGATATATAGTCTATCTATGCGTTCTCAAACTGCTACATGTACCATAATAACGGTTTATATCATTAACTTATTAATATTTATTGTTCGGTCTATAGAGGATCACGTTAACAACATTTAAGACTAATTATGGCACTATCAAGAAAAAAGTCCGAGATATTTGCTACAGAAGAGAGTAAAGAAAATCCCGTGAAAATACTCTCTATCATCGGACATGACAACAGGGCGTATGTTACGGACCTCGATAATGTTTCTGATAGTAGTGGATTTTCTAGCATTGAAGCTTCTAGATCTTCTAAAGAATCGAAAACACCGACTGTTATAATCGAAAGACAAGATGATCATAAAGATGTTCAAATGAAAAAATCCTTGAAATTAATAAACTGTGTGGCTATTATGATCGCCGTGACCGGGCATTCGTCGGTTTTTATTTCCCCGACGGCCATCTTGAAAGCTTCTGGGTCTGTTGGAGCGTCTTTGCTTGTATGGCTTGTTGGTGGGATTGTAAACATGATGTTGGCACTGTGTTATGCCGAACTTGGTACTATGTTACCATCCGCTGGTGGGCCTTACGCATACGTTATGAAGACATTTGGACCATTACCCGGATTCTTGATTTTATGGGGTTATGTGGTTTTAATTTCTGGACCTTTCTGGGCATTCTTATCATATACGGCAGCGTTGTATATATTTCAACCATTCTTTCCTGATTGTGAAGCACCTGATAATGCAGTTAAGATTCTAGCGGGTTGGATAATGGGTAAGTTAATTTATTCATAAGTATGAATATTATGTATGTAATATTGCTATGGTTGGAGTTAAACACCAATCAATCAATTTTGTATGTATTTTACTTATGCTAAAATATATAAAATGGGCTATATTTATGCTTAATATAACTATAAATGGCGACTATTTATACTCTGTGGTAGAAACGTGTTGTAATTTTTTTTATTTTACTCAGAAGCCAATAAATCACGTTAAAAGTTCATGCCGCGATATAGCTGAAATATTGCTAAAGTTGGCATTAAGCGCCAATCAATCAATACGATCGCTCTATATTATAATTATTTTATAGAGCATTCATCATTTTTTTATTTCATTCAGAATCATTTTGAAATTATTCCTAAGCAGTAAAGTTGAACCCACGTTTCAAAGGGTTTTGGTAAAGACAAATTTCACTGAAGATGTTCAATTCTGCCTTACGATCCCAGTGAAATAATCAAAAGACAGTTTTCTTATTCTAACAACAGGTAGCAATTATGAAAACGAAAATTTCACCGCCACAATAGAGCTGAAATATTGTTGAAAGTGGCGTTAAACACCATAATCGTAACAGTAACCATAAATTTCACTCAATATTTTTATAATACTTTCTTTTTATTTACAGTAACATTCGTTGTGATCAATTGTGTCTACATGAAGTTTGTCACCAAAGTTCAATCATTTTTGTCAAGCACCAAAGTACTGGCACTCGGAATAATAATTGTCTCGGGCATTATCAATTTAACTCAAGGTAAGCTTAAAAACGTCTTTTATAAGTTCTTTCGTTAATTTGAAATACAAAAAGTTTCAAACATTATTATTATTATTATTATTATTATTATTATTATTACAAGGCGTTTTTATAGCGCATTATATAACAATACAATTACTCTAAGCGCTTTACATGTTTACAATATACACAAATTTGTACATAAATAAGAAAAATAACTGAAGTAATAACAATACATTTAAAAGCATGCCCAATTTAATCAAATACCGGTATAAAAATTTTAAGACTCAAAAAGCGTAACCAAATTGAATTAAAAAGAAGAAAATTGCGTATTATAAGAGAATTAGGGAAAACATATCTAAACATATTAATTAAAATAAAGGTATAAAAATGGACATGAAAATGAATAATAAATAAACTTAGCTATCGAAATCAGTGAATGTAACTAAAAATTAATAAAAATATATTACACAAAGACAATGAATCACAGTAAGAATTAAAAATTAATACTCAACTGTACAAAAAGACAACAAATTAAAATCAAAAGTATAAAATAATATTGTAGCAGAACAGCACCAGTTAAAACAGTCAATCACAGATCTAAAACTATACTCATTTCACAAAAGCGATGTTGAATATATGAGTCTTTAGTCCCTTTTTAAATGCCTCAAGAGATTGTTCATTTCGAAGACTTGCTGGAAGGCTATTCCACAGAGTCCCGGTCGCCACATCAAACCTCCGCTCACCATATATTTTAGTTCGTGCGTTTTTTGGCATTTCAATTAAAGCAGTACTTTGAGATCGCAAGGATCGCGCCGGTTTGTAAAAATGTATTGAGTTCCCCAAGATAAGAAGGAGCAAGTCCATGCAAGGCTTTGAAAGCGTACAGTAACAGTTTATACTGGCATCGGAATTTAAATGGTAACCAGTGAAGAGCCATAAGTGTGGGAGTTATATGTTCATATTTCTATTTGTGAGTTACTAGCCTGGCAGCAGTGTTCTGATAATGCTGAAGTTTGGATACAATTGAGGCGTTCACACCATACATTAATGCATTACCATAATCCATTCGGGACGTTGCAAGAGAGCATACTAAAGTTTTGCAAGCGTCCACCTTTATATAGGATCGAATCCTTCCTATGTTCCGAATCTGATGAAAACAGGATTTGGTAATTGCAGAGGCATGTTGCTCCATACTGAGGGTTTGGTCGAAAAAAAACCTCATATATTTCGAACACAGGACGATTCACTAAGTACAGCTCCATCGAAATTAAATTGTAACTTAGTAAGACTTTTGACTTTGTGTTTTGGAGCGAAAACGATCAATTCGGTCTTATCTTCGTTCAACTTTAACATATTCGTACACATCCAAGATTTAATATCAAATAAACAAGCCTCCAGACGATCGGAAATGTCATCTCAGTTATGTAATAGTTTGATGACTTGGTAAATTTGAGTATCGTCTGCATAGCAGTGGTATGCCATACCATGTTTCTTACAGATGTTACCAACAGGTTTGGAAAACATAGAATAAAGTCTCGGACCAAGCACGGATCCCTGTGGAACGCCATGTTTCAGAACCATATTGTCCGAGTGAATAGATCCAATGGAAATACACTGTGACCTATCCGTCAAGTACGAGCGAATCCAGACAACGCTGAACCAGATATACCAAAAGAATACTGAAGACGATCGAAAAGAATGTCGTGATCGATGACGTCAAACGCTGATGAGAGATCCAACATCAGCAAGATTACACAAGCATTATTGTCTAGTGCATAGGTAATGTGAAGATGAACACGGATCAGTGCTGTTTCAGTTGAATGACCGGTGCGATAGGCTGACGGCATATCGTCGTGTAAAGAGTTCAAACATCTCTGGATAAGTCTATTAAAATCATCAATCAGTCGAATGGTTTTCACCCTGTCCGTCACAAAAGTTTGTACCCGCAACTCTTCATACATTTTAAATACGAATTCCTAAATCTTTGTTTGATGGCTTATTACTATATGAAGATTCCCATATAGCGTTACGGCAGTTAGATCACACTATTTTTGAAGGAGTTGTTGCCCTTTTTTATCTAGAGTATTTCACCAAACATTTTGTGCAAGCAACTCTTCCTACACTTTAAATGAGAAATCATAATCTTTGATTGCTTGATTATTACCATATATGAAGATTCCCATATAGGTTACGGCAGTTTAATCACACTATTTTTGAAGGAGTTATTCCCCCTTTTTTTTATCTGGAGTATTTCACCAAAAGTTTTGTGCAAGCAGCTACTATATTTTAAGCGAGAATTCTTCATAGCTTTGTTTTGGCTTATAGATTATTTCATCTAAACGTTTGCAGTGTAATTCCTCTAATATTTTAAATATTCCTCAAAACTGTGCATACTTGCTTATTACCATCACAGGCGCATGGGGCATGAATTTCGTTTCCTCCTCTCCCCTTTTCTCTACTACCCCCCATTTTTTTCAAAATTTTCATATAAATCATTCCTTTTTCAAAATTTTCATAATCATTCGTTTTTCTTCATTTGACAATATCAGTAGACGTCATACATCATGAATAATACGTGTATTCTGTGTTTTGTGGACAAAAATAACCTATGTGTCAAAAATAACCTTTAATTTTCAGTTGTATTTGTTTTCCAGGAGAATCTGACAATTTCCAGAACCCATTCGAAGGCACAACAGAGGAACCAGGAGAGTTTGCAGTCGCCTTATTTTATTCCATATTTTCATATGGTGGCTGGTAAGTATCTTTAATTCAAACTTTTTGTTTTCAACATCGATTAATTTTTGGCTTGGTTTAGGTTTATGACGTTTTACGCCACTTTCAACAATATTTCAGTTAAATCGTGGCGGTCAGTTTTATTGGTGGAGTAAACCGGAAAAAACACCGACCTGCCGCAAGTCACTGACAAACTTTATCACATAATGTTATATCGAGTACACCTCGCCATGAACGGGATTTGAACTCACAACTTTAGTGGTGATAGGCACATATAGTTGTACATCCAACTACCATACGACCACGACCACTACTGCCTATAGACTAAATAAATTTCAGCAAGTCAAATACACTGATTAAATAATTAACCTTTTAATTTCAGGCAAGTAATGACAAGTTTAATGGAGGAGGTGAAGAAACCGGAAAAGTAAGCTATTATAAAATGATATTTGAGTTTTAACCAAGAGGCCACTTGGGACAGAAACATGTAATACCATCAAAATGTATATATAAATATGATATAAATTATAGATTAATACATGGCCTTTTTCATATTGTCCTTGCTATCAGAACGAGACCTTGATATCGGCCCCCGAGGGACGATATCAATCGAGGGCTGATGACAAGGGCAATATGAAAAAGGCCATGTATTAATCTATTTATCACATATTTTGCCAGGGCAGATAACATGGTATTGCCCTCGTAAAATGTTATTGCCCCGGAGGCATATAACACGCCGCAAATTATGCTTTTATTACACATGCAAATTCGGCGTTATTTCAATAAAATATGCGATGAAAAATATTAATATTATGTGAAACCGCCTCAGTGGGTGTTATCGTGCTCGCATCGAGCGCGGTAGATGGTAGGATTGGAGCACCGGTTGGGTCACACTAAAGACTATATTTTATTATGTGTTGCTCCTCCGCACACAACACTTTGGAGAAAGAACAAACACTAATCAGAATCGGAATCGGGAAAGTGTGTTTGAGTGGAGCGACATGTCTATCCACGTATTGTTATAAGTGTGATAATACTACAACAATCCAATTAAGAACAACAACCGTTCAAAAAGGACACAAACAAATCAACAGGAGCACAACATTTGTTTAAAAGGCCACCAACGCGATATTATGAAATTTTTTTGGGGGGAAAACGCCATTTTCCTAGCATAGTTGTAATTTTATGACATTTAAATTAATTTCCGGACCTTTGATTATACAGAAAATCTGCATTTACCTATAATATATAATTTACCCATTGTAGAGATTTACCCCGGTCCGTGTTCATAGCTATGACAGCCGTCATTATCAAGTACGTCATGACGAACATCGCCTATTTCACGTTGATGTCGCCGTCGGAGGTTGTGGCCTCTAATGCAATTGCACTAGTAAGTATGTGTGTGTTTTGGTGTTTGACGTCACTTTCAGCAATATTTCTGTTATAAGTATAGGGGAGACTTAATTTGTACGTTTAATCACATTTATATAAAATATAGATAGGGATTAAGGTTATGGTGTTTAACGCCACATTCATCAATATTTCAGTTATATCGTGGCGGTCAGTTTTATTGGTGGAGGAAACCGAAGTACCCGGAGAAAACCACCGACCATTCGCAAGCCACTGACAAACTGAATATTCTTGATATATTTAATTTAATAATTATATTACCAGACCACAAATCCAGTACGGTTGATAGTTCATTATTAGGTCACTGTCCACACATACGATGGGCAATTCCGGAGTACTTAAGTATTATTTTGCTAAAAAAAAAACGGTATTTATTTGAAATATATTCAATCATTAAAAAACTATGGTAATATTTCTAAGGAATTTAAAGTCGTTTAACTATTGAAAAGCAATAAATAAATAAGTTACGTTTATTTTGTTTTTTTTTAACAATACTAAGTACATGTCACAGGCACTTGTTTCATTCAAAAAATATATGCCCCTCCTCTTCCTTACTTCAAGGTAAACATCTGCCCTTTTCCCCTTCCCCACTTCACCTCAATATTTTTCGCTTATTTGTGATCCTTTCGCTGACCCAATAATATCGTTACACTCCCGAGATATTTCTCTTTTCGACTGCCACATTTAAATATACCTACCGGGACCTCCTCAAGCGAATTGGACAAGAATATTCAGCGAACGTAGCTTGTTTTATTTTTAAGTCATTGAAACGGATACAGCGAAAGGATCACAAATAAGCGAAAAATATTGAGGCGAAGTGGGGAAGGGGAAAAGGGCAGATGTTTACCTTGAAGTAAGGAAGAGGAGGGGGCATATATTTTTTTAATGAAACAAGTGCCTGTGGTACATGTGTACTGATGACGTACACAATATGCGGTTATTCATTAAAGTTTGACGGAACCGGATTAAAAATTATTTTTTATCACCTTCATTAATGCTGTATTATATATGACAATTCTGTAATTATTTTATTATAATTTCTATTTTAATTTCTTTTTAATTTTAGATTTACATACAACGTTTTTACAAGCCATTATCAGCCGTTATATCCGTGTTCGTAGCTCTCACGTCCATAGGTGCACTGAACGCCTCTATAATGGGACATTCAAGGTAAAAAAATAAATTTGGATCCGTTTAAATTAATTACGCCCATGTCCGCAAATTAACAGGACACGTGGGTAACAAGGAAAGTCGTAACAAGGTTATTAGATGGTAATAACTTGAAGGTGGAATAAATTGTTTTGTTATTGTCTGACTTTGTAGAATTAACTAAAATAGAGTTAAAATGTGATGTATTTACTTCTTTCCGCAATTTTGATTAATCGTCAGAAAAGAGGGAAAACAAGGAGTGCGGAAGAGTTGAAAAAGTTATAAATTGATTTATAAAACTTGTCGGGATGAACATTGCTACCATGTCATGCTTATTTAATTAATTTGAAAAAGAAACAAATTAGTAATGGTAAGAGATACTTCAATGTACAACAATGCACAACAGTGCATAATTATTATTATTATTATAGTAACATGCTGTTTTACAAGTCTCTGTTTAGATGTACATGTACATATAAAATCAAAATAAAGTGACACTTTAAACAAATTAAAGTCCCAATATCTAATTAAGCAGTGATACAAAATGTAATAAAATCTTTTTTTAGATGGTTTTTGAATCAACTACAATCAATTCAATGGTTATTTTATTTGAGTGCATGTGCAACAACAAAAACTTGTAATGAGGAATTAAACAGAAAAAAATATGCATGTTAATTTCGATTACTCCCAGGTGCAGTGTATGTAAAAATGCAAAATTTGAAAAATAATAAGAATAATATTCTTTTTTATTTGTACGTGTATCAAACTATTTTCCAACCTTATATACTTGAATTATTCCTTAGTTTTGGGGAAATATAGCATGTGCACTGCAATTATAATCCAAATCAGTAACAATTCTTTTCTATTCACTGTTAATCTGTGCAACCAGTACCTATCACCACTAACGTTATGAGTTCGAATCCACTCATGTCGAGGTGTACTCGATACAACTTTATGTGATAAAGTTTGTCAGTGTCTTACGACAGGTCGGTGGTGTTCTCTGTGTACTCCGGTTTTCTCCACTTATAAAACTGACCGCCACGATATAGCTGAAATCTTGTTGAAAGTGGTGTTAAACACCATGTAACCCTAGACCAATGCTAAATGTACACAAAATTGCCAACTGATTACTACGTACTGTGCTACCTATTAAAGGGTAATTGGATGGTATATTAAATTTGAAAATGAAAAATAAATTGAATCATACAGCTCTGCATATTATGGAAAACGACAATCAACCATTGTTTTTCTTGTTTCTTGATAGGTTGATATTTGCGGGTGCACGTGTTGGGCACATGCCTCTTATTCTTGGTATGATTCACAGGAAATATTTGACACCATGGCCAGCTATATTGATTTTAGTAAGCATAGTATAATAACAGAGTTATTCATAAAATTTCATGATGCTTCCAGGCATCTAATACTACTTTATCTTGAATATCACCAGATATCTGATCAGCGCGTCCCCGGGTAGCGGATAGGAAGAGCCCTCTCGATTTGGGTAGCTAGGAAAGCCGGGCTGTGGATCATAGTAGGTAGCGTATGTGTAGTGTTCCACGCTCCCTGCCTTACCGACTACATGACTACATAACGCATTCAAAGACGGCATGCTACTTATTACACCGCGGAGGGATTTTCGCTTGGGCAGAAATCAATCTAAAGTTCTGCCTTCCAATAGAACTTGATGTACATGTATTATATATTAGCGTTGCGTATCATTACTATCAAGAATACAAATGTAATTGTAATATAGTTTTCTGTATTATTATTTAAGATGGCTTTTCGGGTATCTATATTATTAATTTTATGTGCCTACAAACATAACGGTTTATATATAATTTTCTGTATTTTTATTTAAGATGGCATGGGGACTTGTGATGTTGTATACAGGTGGGGTAACTGACATGATGGAATTTATAAGTTTGTTTTCTACTATTATGGGAATATGTGTAGTGGCCTCTCTACTTTACCTCAGATGGACGAAACCAAAGGAACCTAGGCCATACAAGGTATATTTTAAATTCTTTATATTACAGGGGGTTAATGTACGTCATAACCTAGAATGTCGGACCCGAAATTTGTTGGTGTATTCGTTCCCCTGTATTATATTAACTAAAATGTTAGAGATGTTGATAAGTAAAATATAACTAAACCACCAGAACAGTTCCAATATCCATTCGAGAAATTTTAGAAATACAAAAATGTATAGGCAGTATCCATACTCCTAAAAGACATGACCACTCGTGGTCATTGGTTGGTAAAGGTTTTATGTCCAAACCTTGCCTCTTAGTCAAATGATACTGTCATGCAAATGTTTTTTGTGCATGTGACTAAAATGTCGACTATCACATATAACTGATAGTGCAAATTTGTTGTAAATAACTGATAGTAGTACCTGTTTTATTTTGTAGACTTGACTGATTGAACCTGTTTTATTTTGTAGACTTGACTGATTGAACCTGTTTTATTTTGTAGACTTGACTGACTGAACCTGTTTTATTTTGTAGACTTGACTGATTGAACCTGTTTTATTTTGTAGACTTGACTGATTGAACCTGTTTTATTTTGTAGACTTGACTGATTGAACCTGTTTTATTTTGTAGACTTGACTGACTGAACCTGTTTTATTTTGTAGACTTGACTGATTGAACCTGTTTTATTTTGTAGACTTGACTGATTGAACCTGTTTTATTTTGTAGACTTGACTGACTG
This sequence comes from Bathymodiolus septemdierum, assembly GCA_963383655.1. NCBI lineage: Eukaryota > Metazoa > Mollusca > Bivalvia > Mytilida > Modiolidae > Bathymodiolus > Bathymodiolus septemdierum. Next base: position 79,629,132 of record OY726521.1, read on the forward strand.
AACCTGTTTTATTTTGTAGACTTGACTGATTGAACCTGTTTTATTTTGTAGACTTGACTGATTGAACCTGTTTTATTTTGTAGACTTGACTGATTGAACCTGTTTTATTTTGTAGACTTGACTGACTGAACCTGTTTTATTTTGTAGACTTGACTGATTGAACCTGTTTTATTTTGTAGACTTGACTGATTGAACCTGTTTTATTTTGTAGACTTGACTGATTGAACCTGTTTTATTTTGTAGACTTGACTGACTGAACCTGTTTTATTTTGTAGACTTGACTGATTGAACCTGTTTTATTTTGTAGACTTGACTGATTGAACCTGTTTTATTTTGTAGACTTGACTGATTGAACCTGTTTTATTTTGTAGACTTGACTGACTGAACCTGTTTTATTTTGTAGACTTGACTGATTGAACCTGTTTTATTTTGTAGACTTGACTGATTGAACCTGTTTTATTTTGTAGACTTGACTGATTGAACCTGTTTTATTTTGTAGACTTGACTGACTGAACCTGTTTTATTTTGTAGACTTGACTGATTGAACCTGTTTTATTTTGTAGACTTGACTGATTGAACCTGTTTTATTTTGTAGACTTGACTGATTGAACCTGTTTTATTTTGTAGACTTGACTGACTGAACCTGTTTTATTTTGTAGACTTGACTGATTGAACCTGTTTTATTTTGTAGACTTGACTGATTGAACCTGTTTTATTTTGTAGACTTGACTGATTGAACCTGTTTTATTTTGTAGACTTGACTGACTGAACCTGTTTTATTTTGTAGACTTGACTGATTGAACCTGTTTTATTTTGTAGACTTGACTGATTGAACCTGTTTTATTTTGTAGACTTGACTGATTGAACCTGTTTTATTTTGTAGACTTGACTGACTGAACCTGTTTTATTTTGTAGACTTGACTGATTGAACCTGTTTTATTTTGTAGACTTGACTGATTGAACCTGTTTTATTTTGTAGACTTGACTGATTGAACCTGTTTTATTTTGTAGACTTGACTGACTGAACCTGTTTTATTTTGTAGACTTGACTGATTGAACCTGTTTTATTTTGTAGACTTGACTGACTGAACCTGTTTTATTTTGTAGACTTGACTGATTGAACCTGTTTTATTTTGTAGACTTGACTGATTGAACCTGTTTTTATTTTGTAGACTAGTCTGACTGAACCTGTTTTATTTTGTAGACTTGACTGATTGAACCTGTTTTATTTTGTAGACTTGACTGACTGAACCTGTTTTATTTTGTAGACTTGACTGACTGAACCTGTTTTATTTTGTAGACTTGACTGATTGAACCTGTTTTATTTTGTAGACTTGACTGATTGAACCTGTTTTATTTTGTAAACTTGACTGACTGAACCTGTTTTATTTTGTAGACTTGACTGACTGAACCTGTTTTATTTTGTAGACTTGACTGATTGAACCTGTTTTATTTTGTAGACTTGACTGATTGAACCTGTTTTATTTTGTAGACTTGACTGACTGAACCTGTTTTATTTTGTAGACTTGACTGATTGAACCTGTTTTATTTTGTAGACTTGACTGACTGAACCTGTTTTATTTTGTAGACTTGACTGATTGAACCTGTTTTATTTTGTAGACTTGACTGATTGAACCTGTTTTATTTTGTAGACTTGACTGACTGAACCTGTTTTATTTTGTAGACTTGACTGACTGAACCTGTTTTATTTTGTAGACTTGACTGATTGAACCTGTTTTATTTTGTAGACTTGACTGATTGAACCTGTTTTATTTTGTAGACTTGACTGATTGAACCTGTTTTAGTTTGTAGACTTGACTGATTGAACCTGTTTTATTTTGTAGACTTGACTGATTGAACCTGTTTTATTTTGTAGACTTGACTAATTGAACCTGTTTTATTTTGTAGATTTGACTGACTGAACCTGTTTTTATTTTGTAGACGTGACTGATTGAACCTGTTTTATTTTGTAGACTTTACTGATTGTTCCGGTTTCTATGTTCATTGTTAACATAGCTGTACTAGTCCTGGCTATCTACCAGAAACCACACAAAATGAGCATAGGACTAGCTATTCTATTTGCTGGTGTGCCTATCTATTGGTTTGGTTCTTTGTGGCATCCGAAACCAAAACATTTCAGAGAGTTAATTGGTAAGTAATATACATTAACAAAATCTTTAGGGATATCCCATAACTTAACCAAGCTAAATAAGGCCCTGTTGGGAGATCATACAATCTACAGATACTATCAAGCCGGGACCAAGCAAAATAAAGATCGTGGCAGGAGATCAAACAAAATAAAAGTCCTGTTAGGAGACCAAGGCTGTCGGGAGACCAAAAAAATAAGACCTGATTTATGACATGCTTCTACCATAACAAATAATATAAAAAAATGGTCTTAAATGTGTTTTATTTGCATTCTTACTCGGTGTCTACATAGGCTATCCTGTTTAGACCTTCGGTGTCTACATAGGCTATCCTGTTTAGACCCTCAGTGTCTACATAGGCTATCCTGTTTAGACCCTCGGTGTCTACATAGGCTATCCTGTTTAGACCCTCGGTGTCTACATAGGCTATCCTGTTTAGACCCTCGGTGTCTACATAGGCTATCCTGTTTAGACCCTCGGTGTCTACATAGGCTATCCTGTTTAGAACCTCGGTGTCTACATAGGCTAATCTGTTTAGACCCTCGGTGTCTACATAGGCTATCTTGTTTAGACCCTCGGTGTCTACATAGGCTATCCTGTTTACACCCTCCGTGTCTACATAGGCTATCCTGTTTAGACCCTCGGTGTCTACATAGGCTATCCTGTTTAGACCCTTGGTGTCTACATAGGCTATCCTGTTTAGACCCTCGGTGTCTACATAGGCTGTCCTGTTTAGACCCTCGGTGTCTACATAGGCTGTCCTGTTTAGACCCTCGGTGTCTACATAGGCTGTCCTGTTTAGACCCTCGGTGTCTACATAGGCTATCCTGTTTAGACCCTCGGTGTCTACATAGGCTATCCTGTTTAGACCCTCGGTGTCTACATAGGCTATCCTGTTTAGACCCTCGGTGTCTACATAGGCTATCCTGTTTAGACCCTCGGTGTCTACATAGGCTGTCCTGTTTAGACCCTTGGTGTCTACATAGGCTATCCTCTTTAGACCCTCGGTGTCTACATAGACTATCCTGTTTAGACCCTCGATGTCTACATAGGCTGTCCTGTTTAGACCCTCGGTGTCTACATAGGCTGTCCTGTTTAGACCCTCGGTGTCTACATAGGCTATCCTGTTTAGACCCTCGGTGTCTACATAGGCTGTCCTGTTTAGACCCTTGGTGTCTACATAGGCTATCCTCTTTAGACCCTCGGTGTCTACATAGACTATCCTGTTTAGACCCTCGATGTCTACATAGGCTGTCCTGTTTAGACCCTCGGTGTCTACATAGGCTGTCCTGTTTAGACCCTCGGTGTCTACATAGGCTATCCTGTTTAGACCCTCGGTGTCTACATAGGCTATCCTGTTTAGACCCTCGGTGTCAACATAGGCTGTCCCGTTTAGACCCTCGGTGTCTACATAGGCTGTCCCGTTTAAACCCTCGGTGTCTACATAGGCTATCCTGTTTAGACCCTCGGTGTCTACATAGGCTATCCCGTTTAGACCCTCGGTGTCTACATAGGCTATCCTGTTTAAACCCTCGGTGTCTACATAGACTATCCTGTTTAGACCCTCGGTGTCTACATAGGCTGTCCTGTTTAGACCCTCGGTGTCTACATAGGCTGTCCTGTTTAGACCCTCGGTGTCTACATAGGCTATCCTGTTTAGACCCTCGGTGTCTACATAGGCTATCCTGTTTAGACCCTCGGTGTCTACATAGACTATCCTGTTTAGACCCTCGGTGTCTACATAGGCTGTCCTGTTTAGACCTTCGGTGTCTACATAGGCTGTCCTGTTTAGACTCTCGGTGTCTACATAGGCTGTCCTGTTTAGACCCTCGGTGTCTACATAGGCTGTCCTGTTTAGACCCTCGGTGTCTACATAGGCTATCCTGTTTAGACCCTCGGTGTCTACATATGCTATCCTGTTTAGACCCTCGGTGTCTACATAGGCTGTCCTGTTTAGACCCTCGGTGTCTACATAGGCTGTCCTGTTTAGACCCTCGGTGTCTACATAGGCTATCCTGTTTAGACCCTTGGTGTCTGCATAGGCTATCCTGTTTAGACCCTCGGTGTATACATAGGCTGTCCTGTTTAGACCCTCGGTGTCTACATAGGATATCCTGTTTAGACCCTCGGTGTCTACATAGGTTGTCCTGTTTAGACCCTCGATGTCTACATAGGCTGTCCTGTTTAGACTCTCGGTGTCTACATAGGCTATCCTGTTTAGACCCTCGGTATCTACATAGGCTATCCTGTTTAGACCCTCAGTGTCTACATAGGCTATCCTGTTTAGACCCTCGGTGTCTACATAGGCTATCCTGTTTAGACCCCCGGTGTCTACATAGGCTGTCCTGTTTAGACCCTCGGTGTCTACATAGGTTGTCCTGTTTAGACCCTCGGTTTCTACATAGGCTGTCCTGTTTAGACCCTCGGTCTCTACATAGGCTATCCTGTTTAGACCCTCGGTGTCTACATAGGCTATCCTGTTTAGACCCTCGGTGTCTACATAGGCTATCCTGTTTAGACCCTCGGTATCTACATAGGCTATCCTGTTTAGACCCTCAGTGTCTACATAGGCTATCCTGTTTAGACCCTCGGTGTCTACATAGGCTATCCTGTTTAGACCCTCGGTGTCTACATAGGCTATCCTGTTTAGACCCTCAGTGTCTACATAGGCTATCCTGTTTAGACCCTCGGTGTCTACATAGGCTGTCCTGTTTAGACCCTCGGTGTCTACATAGGCTATCCTGTTTAGACCCTCGGTGTCTACATAGGCTATCCTGTTTAGACCCTCGGTGTCTACATAGGCTATCCTGTTTAGACCCTCGGTGTCTACATAAGCTATCCTGTTTAGACCCTCGGTGTCTACATAGGCTATCCCGTTTAGACCCTCGGTGTCTACATAGGCTATCCTGTTTAGACCCTCGGTGTCTACATAGGCTGTCCTGTTTAGACCCTCGGTGTCTACATAGGCTATTCTGTTTAGACCCTTTGGTGTTCTTGCTCCAAGCTATTAACTTTTTGTTTTCAAATCGTTTGACTCGGAGCTTTTCTGATGAAGGTTATTCCAGAAACGCTTGTGGCAACTAAATTAGACATTAAATTTGTATTTTAATTACAAAAAAATAAATTATATTATAGGGTTTGTCAATGAGCTTCAGCAATGCAATAACTATTTCAATTCGGTTTCAAGATGAACATTTATTGCATATTATCACATATTTTATTGAAATAACGTCGAATTTGCATGTGTAATAAAAGCATAATTTGCGGCACGTTATTTGCCTCCGGGGCAATACCATTTTACGAGGGCAATAACATGTTATCTGCCCTGGCAAAATATGTGATAAATAGATTAATACATGACCTTTTTCATATAGCTGCAATAATGTAGCTCCTGTGACAAACTTGTGTCTCGGCAGAGCTACAACGCGGTCCCATTCGTCACAATGGAGCAAAAAAAAAGTTGCAGTTGAAACATAAAAACTCACTATTTACGCTTCAAACATTTCATTATAACAATTACTGATGATCCCAGTCCTTGTTAAATCGGTTTGGCTGAGAAATATATGCTTTTCAAAGTTAGCAACAACCTTGTTCAAATTTATCGATCGTTTTCCATAATCGGAAACTACGGAAGGCGGAGCTTTTCTAAATATGGTATTTCTTATTACAAGCTGATGTAAACATTCCAATCGTAACTACTCGGCCATTCTCGCTACCCTGTTATTTGCAGGGTAGCGAGAATGGCCGAGTAGTTACGATTGGTAAACATTCACGCCTAAATCGCCAAATATGGTATCGACATCCAAATAGTGAGGCCGGAAATGACGAAATTCAAAATTTTCAAAGAGAAGATTTTTATTTTGTGGGAATTACATTCTAAAATACTGGTAGGTGATAAAAACTTGTTATAATAATGGACAAAAGGAAAGGTTATGTCTTATTATTGATAAATGCAGGCGTCAGAAGCTCTGTAAGCGAGCGCAAAAAATCTCGGTGGCTGCTCCATTACGTGTAATGGCATCCCGTTATAACCCTTGCGAGTAAGCGAGCATTTAGGGTTTTATTATTAGAACTATTTTTCATATTGTCCTTGTCATCAGCCCTCGACTGATACCATCCCTCGGGGCCGATATCAAGGTCTCGTGCTGATAACAAGGGCAATATGAAAAAGGCCATGTATTAATCTATAATTATTTTGTAGCAGGTATTGGCTCAATCCATATAGAAATTTCAGTCCATGTATCCTGACCCTTGGGAAGTCAATAAATCTTGTTATTATAAATTATGACTTCAGATAATGTCTTTTCTAATTGGCTGACGTCCCTAGTAACGTTCTTTGATAAAACGTTATTATCACCTCAGGCGACGTAACGCGCGGTGAATATAACATTCTAACGTTTTGCACCATACGAAACCAAAGAAAACGTCGTGATAAAAGCTTATTTTAAGGGTAAAAGCAACATATAAAATGTGTCATATAATAAAACAATTAATGACTTTCAATTCGATGGATACCAGGATTTATTAACCCAAGAATAATATATTTACCTCGACCATCTGGCCTCGGTAAATATAATGTTCCTGGGTTAATAAATCCTTGTATCCACCTCATTAAAAGTCATTAATTGTATAATATTGCCCTCAAAATAAGTAACTATTATTTATAAGTATCTATTTTACTTTGAAATGTAATATTGACTGTTATGTAGGGCAATAGTTGTGGTATTTGCTGTAACATTGAATGTAATTTCCATAATTTGTTGTCACAAATTAATGTTGTATTTCCCATTTTTCAGAGGGATTAACTACAATGGCCCAGAAGATTCTTTTAATAGAGAAGACATCTTGAAGAGGATATAAAAAAAATGATACAATATGATTTGAAACGAATTCATTGATCCATGACCATTCTTAATGTCTATTGAAGTGGTCACCAGATAGCTTCAATCGGGAAACCTCGGGTGAATCCGCCGTCTATCACTCTGAGAACCGGAATCAGCCGAATATGTATTTAATGATCTTTCAAGATAAGATATTAAAGTAATAATTTTTTGATTAGAAAAAGGAAAATTTGAGTTTTCTGGAAAACAATACATTTTTTTAAAACACAGTAAACGAGAGTTTTGTGCAGAATTTTACTACCATTTTAAAAATATGCATTTCATCTAACAATAACCTTTCATAAAAGTCCTCCTGAATCCAACAGACCGAAAGAAAGAAAACTCTTGATGATTTTGACCGTTGCACGCTGGTAATCGTGAGGAGGGTTTGATTGATAGGTGTGATTTGGTTTTTCTTGCCAAAGCTAAAGATGGGGATTATCACCAAGAAATGAACGGGCCCATCTTTCTAAACTGGTTCGAAAATCAGCTTATGCCAGCATTAAAAAGCCCAAGTGTTATCGTTTTAGATAATGCCAGTTATCACAACATCAAGACTGAAGAAACTGTTGTGCCAAACTTTAATCAGAGAAAAGCTGTCTTACAAGATTATCTTTCAAAGCACAACATTCCTTTTCAGCCCCTTGAAACTAAAAAACAACTTTATGAAAAATTCAAATTTAAGAAACTCCTTTCCGTTTTTAAAACTGATAAAATTGCCAACCTACACGGTCACGAAGTTCTAAGAACCCCTGTTCGCCATTGCGAATTGAACCCCATAGAACTTATTTGGGCACAGGTTAAAGGGTTTGTTGCAGAAAACAATACAACTTTTCGTTTGAAGGATGTGAAAGAACTTGTTTATGGGGGGTTTGGCAGAATTACAAAGGAAGTTTGGGCGAAGGCAGAAGACCATGTATTAAAAATAGAAAAGGAGTATGGGAAAGAGAATTGCATTGATAGGAGTGAGATTCCCCCAATAATAATTGATTTTGATGACGACGAGTCCAGCGACGAGGAAAGCTGAATCCAGTCCAACATGATTACAGATTGAAGGGTACACCGGTTGTAAATGACAGATTGTATATAACGTTTTTACCTATAAAATTTTATTCATATCCAATAATTGTGTACTCTATGTTTAACTTCAGTGAATTTATTAGCAGAAAAAACCGTTCTTTTTCGAATTATTTCCGAAAGATTGAAATAACTTGGTCAAATTAAAAATCAGTAATTATGAAAATTTATGATTTCACTTTTTTTTTCAAAATTGTCCAGGTAAATCTCAGGTAAGCCTGTGTATAAATGTCACGTAGTCAAATGCATTAACCATGAAGGGAACAATAGCCTTCTCCGGCACTTCGACGAGAGACAATAGACCAGCTGCGGGACCACCGTCGTTCCTATTGTTATATGGGATTACGTCCACGGTGAGTTGGCTGTCACATTTAACGAGCAAACTTGGCCTATTTTGAAGAACTTAGCCTGAAATAAAGACCAAAATAACGCCAAAATTGGTAATTTTTCAGATGAGCAGGGCCTTCAGAATAATTTCAACCGTAAATATTTCTACAATTCCAAAATGGTAGTAAAATTCCTGACAAAACTCTCGTTGGATGCGTTAAAAAAAAAATCTACGCTTTACGAAATATTTAGATTTTTCCGTTTTCTAATCAAAAAATTATTACTTTAGTTAAATGTAAATGGGGTTGTGTACAGATTAACATATAAAGGCTATTAATAATAAAGATATGTATGATATTTATAATAAGAAAAAACATTATGTTGTGGGTGACAATTTTTCACCTTTTGTGAAAACCATCATAATTATGTTCCTGTCAGTAAGTGTCATATGTTTTCAGCTGTTATTTGATTGACAGATACATTTGCATACTACAAGCTCTTTCAAGATACAAAATATATCTTTAAAATTAATTTGTTTATCCACAAAGGTAAAATCCCCCTTATTTTCGTTCTGTGGAAGTCTGTGGGCTATCTAAGAATAAAAAAAAAATCAATTATTGTGTTTTTTTTGTGTGAACATACATCAAATCCTTTTGTAATATATAAGACTTTCAAGATACAAAATGTATGTTTACAATGACTCTGTCTAACCACAATCTAAAATCCCCTTAGTTTTTTTCTGTACAAGTCTGCAGATGATCAAAGAATTAAAAACAAATGTTCAATACGTTTTTTTCATGAATATACCACATCTCTGTTAGAAATATTTACCACAAGTTTTTAAATTTTTAAAATTTTCATGATACAAAATGAATGTTTTACTATGACTTTCCATAACCAAAATGATAAAATCACCTTATTATTTTTTCTGTATGAGTCAGTGGATTGAAAAATGTCCAATAAGTGTGTATTTTATAAATCTAACCAAATATTTCAGAAATATTTACCCCAAGCTTTTTAAACGTGGGTTTTCGAAAACTTCAAATCAAGTCCACTGCTTTTTACCAGCCATCAAACCAATGAAGAAAACAAACTCTCAAGTGGTAATTCAATACATGGGAAACATCAAATACCACAAAAACAAACAAATACAATATCCTGAATATTGGGCTCACTAAAGAATTCTGGGGAACTTGTTTGATTTCAAATGTCAAATTCCCTTAATGTTTAACAAGTATTATTTATGAACATTCCTAAAAAAAATTAGAAATACTTACCACAAGCTTTTTAAACCTGAATTTTAAAACTTCCATCTAGTTAAAAAAAAATATCCTTTTCTGCTAATTATTTTGCGCCAGTCTTAAAATTCAATTTCTCTTTGAAAATGGAAAATATGTTTGTCTTCAAAAATATAATTAGGTTTTGAAAGAAGTTAGATTGGTGACGAAGAGATTAATTTATGATAAAAAAATATATGTTTCAAACCTCCCCCCCTCTCACCAAAAAAAAATGAACTTCAATTTTATTTTAAAAATATCCATACAGTCAAACCCACCTTGAGGACACCTCTATATAAGAAATCACTGAATATAAAGGGCAGTCTCATTTTTCCCATTAGTGAATATTGTATATAATTTTACCCTGTATATAAAGGGCAACCAGGGGCGGATCCAGGGGGGGGGGGGGGGGGGGGTGCACCCGGCGCGCGCCCCCCCCCCTAAAATTGGAAAAAACATGATTTTTTGGTGTAAAATCGTGATTTTTCACACGAAATACCCCAACAAATTTCGCGCCTTCCTCCGCAATATGAATAAAATATGATTTTTTGGCGTAAAATCGTGATTTTTCACACGAAATACCCCCAAAAATTTTCCGCCTCCCTCTGCTCGGCGCAATTTTTTTAAGTGCGCCCCCCCCCCCCCTCCCCTAACTTGAAATCCTGGATCTGCCCCTGGCAACTGCTCATAAAAGACACATTTTTAGGTTCCCTTGAGTGTCCTTTATATACAGGTTTGACTGTATATATATGGTAAACAAAGTTTATTATGAACGATTTGTTTCTGTCTGAATATAAAGGACAGTCTCATTTCCCCCATTAGTGAATATTGCATGTAATTTTTACCGGTATATAAATGGCAACTGCTCATAAAGGGCACATTTTCAGGTTCCCTTGAGTGCCCTTTATATATAGTTGGTTTGGAAAAATATTCCTTTATATATAGGCTTGACTATATATATGGCAAAATAGTTTATTATGGACCATGTCTTTCAACATACCGGTATTTATATAGTAATGAATGTGTTCAATGTTATCAAAATGTTGTCTTAATTTTTATTTGCAAACCACATGTCTTTCATTGTTATTTTATAAGACGTCTTTCAGAAGACATATTTATTTGATGATTTGTTTTAACTTAGTAGTTGCTGTAATTTATTTAAGATTATATACTAGAATATGTTTGATTGTATTTCATGTTAATAAAAGATCTAAATATATAATCATGCATTTCTTATGATTCGCCTACTCCCCCCATCTCGAGTGGAAGGTCGTCATATTAGAAGCGAGTCAAGCTATATGTGTTGCTTTTCCATGGCAATCGTCTCCGCCCAACGTATTTTTTGGGTCCATAAAACTAGTTTAACCCCGCCACATTTTACGGAAGTGCCTGTACCAAGCCAGAAAAGTGAGCGACCATATATTTGTGTATTAGGGGTATCGATTTTGTCTCATTCTACGAATTTTGATATTTGATCTTGTGTTTGTTCCGGCAGTGTGGTATTTTTCACAGGTACTCGGAGATAGGATCACCCCTTTTTTCGTGAAAAAAATTTCCCCCATTTTTTTCTTTCTTTTTAAGTTAATCACAAAAATACCAAAAAGAAAGAAAAAAACGTAGGAATTTTTTTTCACGAAAAAGGGGGGAGAATTATATCCCCGAGTACCTGTGGTATTATTGTCTTCATTTTTTACTCTCCACACGAATATGCAGAAAGGAGCTCAGCTGAAATAGGTGGAAACTACATAGGCTGGCTTCGCCTTCTTTACAGTGGTTGTACATCGTCGATTTTTGTTGTCTTTCCTGTAAAGATCAAGGTTTTTCTCTTGAAAATACTTCACATCCACCTGGTGTATTTATCTTTGTGTAGTAATTGCGTCATCTCGGTTTCCGATCGGGAAAAAACTGTAAAATACTGTGCAGTAACTTAGTGATCATTTATGAACATTTTAGATTCTCACTCCTTGCCATGTAGCTGCAGTTAAAATTTGAGCTCATTTTGACTTATACTAAAGCAGTAAAGGGCAGTTTCAAAATAAATGGCTCCTACTGCTATAGCTGTCTAATTTACTCATTTTTATGATTTTATTGGATCTAAATAGTTCAAAAGATCTGTAATGATTTGATGTTTGTTACTGCAAAAAATCTTTAAGATATCTAGAATAACAAAAAAAATATGTCCAAAAAACATGTCAAAATTGTCAGGAGTGCAACACTTTTTTGTGACACTTTAAAAAATCCTTAATTTTCAACAACCTACCACAGCCCTAAATCAAACAATATGTTATCAAAATCTATTTCATCCTAAACTTTGATATGTTGACATACTTTAAGATAGCAATAGATCATGCTTCACATTTATTATTGCATAAAAATATGGCTTTGTATAAAAGATGTACCTAGTCAGGAGTGCAACAAACATTTATGCAAGTTTTCCTAAATTACATTGTAGAAATGTTGTCTTTTAGTTTTCAAAGATATGGGGTATAAATAAATCTTAATACATCATTGCTGCTTCAAAACCATAGTTAAAGGATACACTAAAATCAGTAGTAAGGCCAAGAATGTCACATTAAAGGCAGCACCCTCAAATGTCAGGAGTGCAACATTTGATATTTTCTTATACATATTTTCTTTTAAATGTAACTAAAATCACATTTGTCTTTCTATTTCAACAGAGACTGACTAAGAGAACAGATAAAACCCATTTACCTGTTTGAGATACATAAACTATCTCTCACAGAAGCATTTGATTCATGTCAGGAGTGCAACTAGTTTTAAGTGATCTTCTACACAGTCTAAATTATAGCTTTTTATATGGATGATTTAAATAAAATGAGATTCTGTCAAGTTTAGAATAATGTTTGAGAAAATTAAAAGTGCCAATAGCATTTTATGTGCTTTTAATTTTATGTAATAAAGCATTTTTGTTCATTTTAAATGGTCTCATGCTTTAATGTCTATTAGGTATTAATACTAGAGACATTCTCTGACAAGGGAACATGTTTTCTAGGTTCATTAGCTATTGGAGATTAATTGACTTGATAAAGTTTATGATAAATGCATTTATCTATTTTCTTATAGATAATTTATGGTTAACCATGTAAATGTTGCAATCCTGACATAAATATTTAAAAATCATTGAAATTTGATATAATCAATTTTCTAAGTATCCAAAAAATATTTGTAATTGTACATTAAACATCTATTTTCAATATTAAATTAGATTAATACATGTTTTAAATGATTTTGTATAGTATATTTCAAAAATAAGTTGGAATTTTCGAGAAGTTTGACTGTAAACAAGTTACAAATAACTAGAAAAATGTTACTTTAAGAAACAATTATCATTAAAACTTGGTAAAACTAATGCTTGAAAGAACACCAACTGATTTTTTCCCCTGTGAATTGTTTTTAAGTTAATAACTCTTCTTTTTCTTGATGGCAATATAATGTCAGGAGTGCAACATATCCTGATAAAATAGTACCATTGATAAAATAATGATAATTTATAATAAATTGCCTTTTCTAGCCTATAAAAATATTCTTTTTATTTCTTTATGATTTATCTTATAAATATATTAGAGTGGTATAATACAAATTTTCAAATGTAATTAAAAATATTGCTGCTAAAACTGGGTATTAAAGAAGTGGTATGGCAAAAAATTGTTACAAATTTCCAAATACTGTCATTTCTGTACAAATATTTCATTGAAACAGGTAAAAAATTATTGTACGAGTTAACAGTAACATCACTGTTCAATGTTGGCATTTTAAAATGTGATATTTTCTTCTTTTTTCTTTATTATAAAATGTCAGGAGTGCAACAAAAATAGACAAAATGTTTTTTCTACAACCAATTATTTTTCGATCGTTCAAAGAATCAATGTGATTTTTTTTTACAAATGGTTACTTATCTTTAAAGTTTGAAAATTTTGTTGTCTTAAGTAAAAATATTCATTATTATTTTGATAATAAAAACTTTATCAGGTAGATTGGACAAAAATATTGAGAATTTTTCATAAAAAATAGCTTTTAAGAAAATCTACAACTACCAATAACTCAATATTTTGCACAAAAAGTCATTTATATCAGTTGCATTGTTTGAGAAACCATTAAACAAAATAATTGAGACTAAAGATTGTTTAACTGATATAGAATAAGTATGTGTTTTACATGTTTTTCATGCCAATTTGTGTTCAATAAAAGGTTCTTAAAAATGTATTGCTTATCTGTTCATAGTTTCTTTCTTGTTTCATTTACTTCAATGTATACAACATTGAAAATTATCAGCAGAAAGTTTTTAGGAGTGAGTTTAATTTGGACATTTTTTTCACATGTTGGAGCCATTTTTTTAGAAACAGGGAAATTGAAGAAATTTCTATTTTTAGTAACAGCAGCCATCTTGAAGCTGTCGTACACAAGTTTGAAATGGAACTACTCGAGGATTATCCCAGCCAAATCTGGTTTAATTTGGTTCAGCGGTTTCAGAGAAGAAGATTTGAATGTGATCTTTTATCAAAATATGCCCAACTTGCATAATCTGTATAAATCGGCTGAAAGAACAATTTCTCAGAAAAAAACAGAATATATGTTAAACTACTCCTTGCCATGTAGCTGCAGTTAAAATTTGAGCTCATTTTGACATACTAAAGCAGCAATGGCCAATTGAAGAAATTTCTATTTTTAGTAACAGCAGCCATCTTGAATGGAGGGCGGGGCTGTCGGACATAATTTTGAAATGGGACTTCCCAAGGACTATCCCAGCCAAATTTGGTTTAATTTGGTTCAGCAGTTTCAGAGCAGAAGATTTAAATGTGATCTTTTATCAAAGTATGCCTAATTTGCATAATCAGTAAATCGGCTGAAAGAAAATCCTAGAATATATGTTAAACTACTCCTTGCCATGTAGCTGCAGTAAAAATTTGAGCTCATTTTGACTTAAACTAAAGCAGCAATGGACAATTGAAGAAATTTCTATTTTTAGTAACAGCAGCCTTCTTGAATGGAGGGCGGAGCTGTCGGACACAATTTTGAAAGGGACCCACCCAGGTTAGGTTTAATTTAGTTCAGCGGTTTCAGAGGAGAAGATTTAAATGTGAAAGCTTACGACGTACGACGACGGACGCCAAGTGATGGCAAAAGCTCACATGGCCTTTGGCCAGATGAGCTAAAAAGGGCAATACAAGGTACAAATTACATAATTTTAAAGACAAATTACATAATTTTAAAGACAATATTCAGCCAATCAGTTACTTATATCCTTGGGGTGGTCATTTTGGATTATCATAACAGATGAGAACTCTTCAAGTACCGTATATAATCAAAGCTGTATTAAGAGGCCATCTTTGGAATAAAGAAAAGCTGGTCTTTTAAGACAAGTGACCACTCAAAAGAGGTTCTATTCATACTTTATATTATATTACGAAATTTTCTATAACAGGACAAGGTGACCTTTTAATACAGGTGACTGCTTAATAGAGGTGAGCAGATTTGTCTGTAATCTAAAACTATTCTTTTAATTTGTGGTTCAATCTTCCCATTGGTTTAATATTTACCAAATCATACTATTATTTTCCATGGCTTTATATTGGATGTCAAATAAAAAAAAACATTCATATTTGACAACATTCCTTTGAAAAGTTTCAGTTTAATTAACTCAGTCATTACATCATATATTTACCTGGGAATCAATTTCCCTTTACAAGGTTTGGTCAATTAAATTAGCATTTTTCTTTGACAATATTCATAAGAAAACCAGGATTCACATGAGTAATCTTTATAGAGGACCTTCCATAGATGTTTCCTACCCAGTTTCAGTTCATTTGTCCAAGTGGTGTCAGAGGAGAAGATTCAAATGTGAAAAGTTAACGGACGCTGGATGCCAAGTGATGATAAAAACTCACATGGCCTTTTGGCCAGATGAGCTATCAATAGGAGATACATTTTATTAGAACAAATACAATAGGTTTTTGTCGAACTTTAATAAGATAAAATTTAATTTGCAAAAATAATAATTATATTTTTTTTGGAACATTTGCTATTATAGGTTTTGGCCTGGCTTTGAATAACAGTTTCTTTTTTATGATTGCTGTAACAGTATATGATGTGTCCTTCTTATTGTCATTAGAAGTGTCACTGTGTGTGGCATCATCCTCTTCTGTCAGATGACTTTTCACTAAAACAACAAATGGTTTCTCCATGTTGACAACTTTACCATAGAGAATGTGATGTCCAATGATCAACACGGGTACATCCTACAATATATAATCACAAGTTACTGGTATTTATCTCACTTTAAGTTAAAGAAAGTAGCCTGTCTGATACAAGATGCTGTATCACCACACTGTGTTGATTAATTATGGTGCAACATTGCACAGTGGTGTACTCTGCCGCATTGACAACTTTTTCATGACATCATAATACAAATGTATAAGTATTGGAATGCAGGAAAATACGTCTCAATGTATGCAACTGTTCAATGTTGATAGATAAACTTATTATATACATAGTATGTTGGTAATTTCGGACAATAAAAAGAGAACATATCTGACTCGTGTAGCTGGTCTCCATCTTAAAATTTTTGTCAGTATAGTACGATACAAATTGGACTATTCAAGTATAGTAACATACCTGCCAATTTTGGTTTCATTCGGGGAGTGGTTTTGGAGAAGGGGGAAATGTGTAAAGTTTACAGATTGAAACACACTTCAAATGATGAGAAAAACCCTCTTCACCCTTCACACCTTATTGGTGATATAATCAAGTTGGTATGCTTGCCTCGTGTATGATCATGGGTTTGAGACTCAGTCAGGTCAAATCAAAGACGATAAAATTGGTATATGTTGCTTCTCCGCTAAGCACGCAGCGCTAAGGCTGGAATTAGAACAAAGACGGAATGGCTTGGAATCATGATAATGTCTGAGTGCAGCGACACGTTTTCACCACAGACTTTTGTTTTAGTGAGCTAGTACTGATTGAAACTGATTCTCTATTATTCATTGATACATATGGGAATGTCCAGTATCAAAACTATTTTGGGAATCTTTTAATGACTGGTTATCAAATAAATTCCACATTGACCCCATAAACCTAATGTGTTTTTTAGGCCAAAAAAAATATATGTGTGTTTCCGATTGCATGGTCTTCAAAATTAGGGTCGGTAGGTCGGGATTTGTATGCTCCTTCCTCTAAAAATCACACAAACTTGTTTGTTTCTTTCTTACTACAGATTATTAATTATTTGACATGCAGTACATTGTTTTTGGTTCCAAACATCGATCAAATGTACAAGGAAATGAAGAAAATTGTTGAAGTCAGAAACAAACACGGAAATGGAGACGAATTTCCGGATTTTGCCGATCTATTTTTTTTTTTTTTGGCATAAAAAATATTAGGGTCGGTCGGTCGATTGGAAACACATATTTTTTTTTTGGCCTTAATAGGAATGTGTAACAAGGAAAACAAGATATGATTATAATCTAACAATTATGAAGTCTCCCAAAGCGGCCACTGACAACCGGTTTAAAAAATAAATTAAAAGCTACCTTGAATTTTTGTGGTATTGTCAGCCAATTTGAAAATTGAGATCGGTAGAAATTTTTCAATGTCAGGAATCAATTCAGGACGTTGAAATCGAACAATGTTGAATTTGTGCGGTATTGTGGTGACCATTTTGAAAATGGCGACCGGTAGAAATTTTTCGATGTCAGGAATCATTTCGGGACATCATAATCTACCCACATATGAAATGTCGTTGAAATCGGACAATGTTGAATTTGTGCGGTATTGTGGTGGCCATTTTGAAAATGGTGACCGGTAGAAATTTTTCGATGTCAGGAATCAATTCGGGACATCATAATCTACCCACATATCAAATTTTGATGATATCGGACAATGTTGAATTTTTGCGATATTGTGGCGGCCATTTTGAAAATGGTGACCGGTAGAAATTTTTCAATATCGGGAATCAATTCGGGACATCATTATCTACCCACATATCAAATTTTGATGATATCGGACAATGTTGAATTTTTACCGCCCATTTTTTATACCGTATTTTGGCAGCCATTTTGAAAATGGCAGACATCTCGAAATTTTGAAAATGCAGAATTGCTCCTCTAATGGTGACCTATCACTATGTCAAATTTTATGTGTCTATCATTATATATTTAGAAGTTATCAACATTAATGTACGAAATTTTCAAGTTTCCCATAGGATTCTATAGTAACCCTTTGAACCCCTCAAAATATGACTTTGACCCCCTTTACCACAAAGCTGAAAACTTTAGGACCAACTAGAAACATATATCTATAACTCCACCAAGTTTCATGAAATTCTGTCCAGTAGTTCCTGAGATCTGCCGTGGACAAGTTCATGGTCCGTGGAAAGAAAGGAGAAAGAGAAGAAGAAGAAGAATAAGAATAATAATAATAATAAAAATAAAAATAATAATAAGAAACGGAGCAAAAACAATAAGTCTCCCAAACTTTGTTTGGGAGACTTAAAAATAAAAGACATATGATCCCATTTCTTTTTCATTTTGCCAGAAATTTATATAGATTGTTGCAAAAAATGTGTTGTGGTAATAGACCATCCCTGCAGGTTTTTAAATTTTTTTTTTTTTAAATTAAAATACAGAAGAATGGTATGTTCAACAGGGTTCGACATTAACAGTTGTCCGATTGCCCGGCGCAAGTGAAATTTGCGTCTTCGGGCAAGTGAAAATGATTCTGTGATATGTTCAATTCCTGAAGAGCAAAATGATTAATATTGAATTATTCAGTGATGGAAGTCGCAGCGAATATTACTTAAACATTGAGTCGTATGTATCGTGTATTTTACGCCATTTTGTTTTTATTTTGTTGACTACGGAATTCCCCTTTCTCAAATAAAGATTGTGTTATTTATATTAGCCAATCGTGAATGCCTAATTAGGCGCTGCGCTGCATCAACATCGTATTTATTTTTGCCGGCCAATGAAAAGCTAGAGTTATTTGCGGTGTTCTAATTTTAGAAAATGATCCCTGATGTGTATTTCCTTTGCGATCAAAATATTGAAAGCGTGATAGATTACTGGAATAAAAATTCAAACAAACTATAGTCATTGTCAGTCTATGATAAGGAACATTTATACTTAAATTTTCTAACAAAAATATTTCAGAAATCCTCATCAATCACCCGTATTTATAAAACTGTCAAATTCCCACAAATTGGTAGGTACATTGTACGTTTACTCAATATCTCAGAGTCAGACTCAGTCCCAGAATTTGGTGCGAATATGGCACAAGTAACCCTCGGGAAATTCTTCAGTGGGGTTCCTAAATTTGATTGGGAAGGGGAAAATCATGTCACTGAGGATGAACTGTTAAATTTCATGTTGAATGTAGTGTAAACAAAAACAAGACTGCCAGTAATAAGTTTTAACTATTTTTTGTTCATCTAGTTTTAATGTTTGAATTAAAGCAATACCGGTAATTGAATTTCAAATTTGTTGATTAGAACTGATCATAAGCATGACTATAATCATAACTTACTGCAATTATGAATATGAGTATTTTAATTATATAGCCAAATGATGCACTAACACTATGCGCACATCATAAGGTGTAAATAATTAATATGAGGGGTTATTCTACTCTATGAACGGTCATTGTAGATTGCATAGTTCTGCACTACATGCATATATGGCACTTAAGAATTCGGGCTAGTAGTTTACAGTTTCGGGCAAGCAAAATCTATATGGCACTTGCTCGAATGGACAAGTTGGTCAAAAAGTTAATGTCGAACCCTGTTCAATCAGGATTTATATATATGAATTTTTTTCTCAATAACACATGATGCCTGTTATTTTCTCTAATAACTTATTTAAGTAACACTCCTGACTGATTATAATAATTATAGTGTACCTTTTGAGTAAAGTGTAAATCTCCGATGAATTTTCCTCCCAGTGGTACTGGGTGTCTTGTTTCCAGGTCACCTTGAAGTTCTAGCATGCCCCATTCTTCAATATCTTTCTTTTCTTTTGGTCTACAACATACAAAATAATATGATACCAGGGGTTTCAAAGTGGGCCGGTACGCGGTACTTTTACCCGCCTGAGATCGTGTATAGTACCGGCAGAAATTACTGAACCCCCCAAAATTAGCGGTGGTCAAAACCACAAGTACGATGGTCGATAGGCTTGTGGAATATTTTTCATAAAAAATTAATGATCACGTCAACCATTGCTGAATTCTCGCATTCAAATCGAACAACTGCGTCACGACCAAGTTGATGGGATATTCCCTGTTTTAAAAATAACTTTACCTTAGAATCGTAAATAGCAGTTTGCGCATGCGGTAAATAGATATGTTTTCGCCCCAATATCTTTTCATCCTTGTGTAAAACTCGGACCGGAACAAAGCTGACATCATTTCAAAATAAAAAAAATGACCGATTACAAATTATGTGCAAGCACAATTTAGTGTAATCTCCAGTAATATAAGTATGATCATTATGTATTATGAACATATGACTACACAATATTGTGTGCGAATTTTGTTATCCATTTAAAACCCGGGGTCGAATCATTCTGGGGCGTACTGTCTTGTTGCTTAACTCCGTCCATATTGTTTAACTTCCGGTATAAAAAAATAAAAACCTATGGCTAATTTATTTACATATTTCGACGGGGCCCTACCGCGGTTGTTCACAGAAATGAAAGTGTGCTGAAAAACATTTTAAAAATGGGGTACGAGAAATCTTGAAAAAGGACCCCCTTTTTTTCCAAAATAATTTAACTTTTGTGATTCAAATGTTAATAAATGTCTTCCCGCGAATCGTTTTTGTTCGAACATTTTTTTTGCACATAAGTCGTGAAAGTAACAATATATATTGTTTTTGTTTAATTATATTTGTATTCATCTATTAAAAAATTATAAATTTTATTAAAGATTGATGATTGCAAATTAAATTTATATGTTTCATCAAGGACGTATTCTATATACGTCCTTGGTTTCATTAATTATGACACTTATATGTCTTGATCCTGCCAATGGTCTTTGATAAGTTTAATTACTGGTAATAAAGTAAAAAAAAACACACAAGTCAAGGTATTGTGAAAAAGAAAAGGACAAAGCCAACAAAAGAATTTTGAGAAGTTTAAGCTTTGATAACAATGGCTTGGTCAAGCCTAGCTGCGGAACTGTAGCTCTTTATGGTTCTTTTGTTTTTTTTTAAGATATGGCAGACTATCTATGAATAATCTTGGCTGAAGTCTGTAAACTGAAATATTCAATAAAGAAATTGGGGGGAAAAATCCAGGCATTATGCATGGTCTTCACTCTTGGTGAAATCTGAACTCTAAAGTTAATGGGATTTTTCTGTTTTGCAGTCTCTGAACTACATTTTTTGGTCCACAAAATGCTAGATTTCAGGAGCTTCCGCCCCCTGGACCCCTTACGGCCCTCCGCCTAATTTTTTTAGGTACCTCCTAAAATTTAAGAAGTACCTCCTATTATAAAAAACTTTGAAACCCCTGTGATACACGAACAATACAAATTTCCAGAATATTATATATTTACTGTTCTGTTTAGACAGGTATAGGTCAAATTAACAAATCCTTCTACACTGGAACTTTATTTAAAGTTCAGTTTATACATGATTCGGTTCATTCAAGCCATTAGTGTTAGAGTTATATTTTTAACTGACGAATTGCTACCTTCCCTCAGTGGGATTCTCTTATCTATATATTTTTTTCTTTGTATGTGCAAGCATGTCCTTTATGGGCTGTTGATTGGTTCTAATAAAATATTTATAACAACATAAAAAAAGTTTAAGCCATGCATGTCGGATTTTTTAATTATATTTGACATGTTGAATCTAGAAACAGACTATAACAAAATACCGGTACGTCACAATTTTGATCACATGGTGTTGTTCTTGAGTTCAATTGTTTGTTTGATCGCCACTTTCAACAATATTTCAGTCATATCATGGCGGTCAGTTTTATTGGTGGAGGAAACCAAAGAACCAGGAGGAAAAACACTGCCGCAAGTCACTGACAAACTTTATCACATAATGATGTACACCTCGCCCTGATTGAGATTCTAACTCACAACATCAGTGGTGATAGGGTAGTTGTAAATCCAACTACAAATGCACCCTTGAGTTCTATAAAATGGCAGACAGTTCGAAGTGGATGTTGGATTACGTTATCTGATAAACACCGTAAAAGGTAAGAAAACATCAATATTTTTACAGATTTGAACAAAAAAATGTGTCTGTATATCACAGCTTATCTGCACTTGGTGTGACACAATCTATCCATGCCAAATTATGCGTCAGAATGCACTTGGGGGGGAGGGGGGTCTTGTGAAAAGTGGATATTATGATTATACATGTAAATAGTAACATTGTACTGGTCGACAATGACATAAAATCCCCCCTCCCTCACCGACCATGCCATGGTGTGAAAACCTCTCCTGTTAAAATATGAATGAGTTAAAAATCTTTGATCTCGTGAACTTTATGATCGAACCACAGGCTCTTGTTTCATTTAAAATATATATGCCCCCTCCTCTTCCTTACTTCAAGGTAAACATCTGCCCTTTACCCCTTCCCCTCAATATTTTTCGTTTATTTGTGATCCTTTCGCTGACCCAATTATATCGTTACACTCCCGAGATATTTCTCTTTTTGACTGCCACATTTAAATATAACTACCGGTCCCCTCTCAAACGAATTGGACAAGAATATCAGCGAACGTCGCATTTTCTATTTTTCAGTCACTGAAACGGATAGTCACTTCCGAGCCATTCTAAATTGATTTAGAAACTAAAAAAAAAGGTGTTTTAAAAATCAAATGTCAGTAATTTGGAGTTGAACATATTTTTATAATCTGCATTGGAACAATTATATGTATTTTAAAGGCTTACTTTACATTAGATACGATAACGTAACCCTCAGTCCACTTTTGCTCCAGTTAGGATTATGAATCGGTCCCATTCAATGTATTCTTGTCCAATTCGCTTGAGCCAGTTGAGGAGGGCGCGGTAGTTATATTTAAATGTGGCAGTCGAAAAGAGAAATATCTCGGGAGTGTAACGATATAATTGGGTCAGCGAAAGGATCACAAATAAGCGAAAAATATTGAGGCGAAGTGGGGAAGGGGTAAAGGGCAGATGTTTACCTTGAAGTAAGGAAGAGGAGGGGGCATATATTTTTTGAATGAAACAAGTGCCTGTGGATCGAACACTAAACCTAACGCTAAATTCCAACCCTATATTAGGGTTGCGATCATAAAGTTCAAGAGAGCCAAAATCTTTGAAGAGGAAATTATGTGGCATTATCAACGATAATGTAATAAACATACAAGCTCACTATAATCTGTACCATTTCAATTTTTGACAACAATTATTTCTTATTTCCCGCACTTTCTTCACCTGGTATAGAAAAAGTCAGGGGAAATCCGAACAACCAAGTAAAATAATGGTTAAATTGATGTCGGAACTACAACAATGTTTACGGATTACATGTGTACAAGTAACGAGAATGGGATCGATGGTGCAATCCTATTTCATGGGGTTTTGTAAGTATTCCTCAACGTTTTTAATAAAGCATTACATTGTCTTTTTGTAATTGAAAATTCTAGGTGCAATATAATTAATTACATTGGTGTAGCCATTATATTACACAGTTTGATTCTGAAAATATTCATGAACATCTGGGCCTCGGAGTAATTATTGAACATGAGAAGTCACTTCTTCATGTTAAAAAATGTTGCTAAGATTGACGGCATGGAGTTCTTGATTGGGAAAATAATAAGACGAAGAACGGACACCTTAACCTGTTATTTTGTGATAGCAATTCCGTCCTAAATGGATTAAAAATGGCGGTTAATGTCACTTTCAACAATATTTCAGTTATTTCGTGGCGGTCATTTTTATTGGGGGAGGAAACTGCATGGAGTACACGGAGAAAACCACCGCTCTGCCGCAAGTCACTGACAAACTTTATCACATAATGTGGTATCGAGTACACCTCGCCGTGAGCGGGATTAGAACTCACAACTTTAGTAGTGATAGGAGCTGATTGCATAGGTAGTTGTAAATCCAACTGCAATGCGATCACGATCACGACGGCCTCAATGCCAAGGGGTCAATACAAATGTTTGAAAATCGCACATTCGAAATTTTTTTGTCATAAGGATCGTCGACAAAAAAAATCCCAAAATTTTAAAAATACAAAAATTAACGCAGTGGCGTTTTCAAATAAATAGCAGATGTCATAGGAATAATGTTCCCCATACGATAAATCGTACCCTGGCCTCCGTGGTGAGAGTGTGGAATCCTGACTGGCTATATCTTCTTCTCTGTATCTTTAACCCCCTCTGTAGAGGAACCATACGTCAGTATGTAGAACAGGTGCTCCGTTTATGGACAGTGCTCGTATTCCCTCCATCACTCGAATTTAGTTGTGCACATATATACAGTGAAGTCCTACCCACACACAATTCGCATAAAATCATATATATATACAGTTAAGAATTTAGGACTCCTGAAATTGCGGCTAAAAGTTATTTACATGATTAAGATAGTCTAAGATTGGTCTTTAACGTACATGTATATCACATCACTTTGTTATATTCCAAATTCGTTTCCCCCAACCTTGTCGCCCATTAAAAAGTTCTTTAAAATTACAGATTCGCATCTAATTGACTAGTTTAGATCTAAAAATATGCATTTCACTACTAATTCTAAGAGTTATCGTCTCATCAGCTAAAAGGTAAGATCCATCTTATCACAGTACACACAATCCGTATAAAATCATTTATTAATACAGTCAACAAGTTGTCTAAAAAGAATCTTCTAGAGTTTAAAAGGTAAAACCAGAAAACAGATTTAAATTCGCACGCACACTGTGTTGATGAATTCATTTGTTTAAATCTATTCTAGAATTTATAATGATCCTCACGTGCAACACACGCGCACATATTAATTATACACTCCGCATGTTGTGTCTGTCCTGATTATATATAGTTGAGAATACACGTACATGTAGATAGTTTTCTGTGTTATGTTATTTCTGCCTGATGCAGTTATCTAAAGTCTCCTGCAAGTAGACAACCATCACAATTAACATGGTGGCAGCGGAAACCAATTAAGGGACATTGCAATAGTTCTGTTAACAGTAAGTTACCCAGATACTGTCGATTTTATCTCGGACAAAAGAGCCACGTGTACAAAATAGTGAACAATGGCTGCCGGCTACACCAACACATTTCGCCTGCCCCCATCTCTCAATGTAATAGAAGGAAATGTTTCCGAAAATTATAAAAAATGGAAACGGCAGGTTGAAGTTTATCTGATGGCGAGCGGCGCCGTAAAGAAAGACAAAGAAGTGCAAATAACAATAATTGTGAATTGTGCGGGTCCCCAGATTATTGACATTTATGATCAATACATATGGGATGAAGAGGGGGACGAAAAGAAACCGGATAAACTATTCGGAAAACTGGAAGGCTATTGTAACCCCAGAAAAAATGAAGTATTGGAGTCCCATAGCTTTTAGAACGTGCAATACCAAGAACCATTCGACAACTTCTTAACAGAGTTAAGAACACGGGCGTCATCCTGCAATTTTGATAACAAAGATAGAATGATCAGAGACAAAATTGTATTTACAGTTCAAGGAAAACTACAAGAGCTTCTACTCCGTGAAGATAAACTTTCTCTTGATAAAGCTATTCAAATATGTCGTGCATATGAACAGTCAAATAAACATGTCAAAGAATTAAGAGAAAACAACAGTGCCTCACATGCAATCAATAAAGTGACACATGAAAATAAACAACCGAAAAGTAAGAAGCCAAACTACAAACAACAACCAAGAAGATTTCAAGATAAACCTGTGTTAACAACATCAAGTACTTTACATAAGGAATGTAGATTTTGTGACTATAAACATGAAAATAAGAAAGAAAAATGTCCAGCATGGGGTAAAACTTGCAATGCCTGCAAGGGCCGAAACCATTTAAAGTCAAAAGTGCAAGAAAGTCAATGTGAACTCCGTTTCAGCACTCGATGATAGTGATGATGACTGTTGGTTAAATGCAATTGATGCTGTCTCAGAAAAGTCTATATCCGTCGTTGAAGCTAATGTCGATAAGAAAGTAACAGCACTTATGAATGTCAACGATGGTGAAGTCCGTTTCCATCTCGATAGTGCCGCTGATGTTAACACAATCTGTAAGAAATTTGTTCGCAAAGATCAAGTTAGACCGACATCGATTACACTTAGAATGTGGAACAAGACACCGATGAAACCGTTGGGCGAAGCAAATCTTACCGTGAAGAATCCGAGTACCGGCGACGAAAGAATAGTAACACTGATCGTCGTGCCGAATGGACACGCGAATCTGCTAGGTTTTAAAACCGTACAGAATATAGGTCTAATTACCGCGAATAACGACCGTTTTATCGTACCCGTTACCGAGCTGACTGAATGAGTAAGCCAAATGGCTGTCGTGCGAAAATCTAACGGTAAGCTACGAATCTGTATTGATCCTCAACCGCTTAATACCGCGTTGATGCGTGAACATTACCGTTTGACGACGCTTGAAGATGTACTTCCGAAACTCGCGAATGCACGTATATTTAGCAAACTAGATATCCGAGAGGCGTACTGACATGTCAAGCTAAGCGAGAATTCGAACCGATTGACAACGATGAAAACACCATTCGGACGATATCGTTGGGCGCGATTACCGTTCGGATTGAAGGTATCGAGCGAAATATTTCAAAGAAAATTGACCGAAGCAGTTGGTGATTTGAATGGTACGTTTACCATCGCCGATGACATTATCTTCGCCGGGTGTGGTCAAACCGACGAAGAGGCTAAGCGCGATCACGAGACGAAACTTTGCAAGTTGTACGGACTGAAAGAAATAACATTTCATGGACACAAAATTACAAGTGATGGTGTAAAAGTCGACGATAAGAAAGTTAACACGATCCGTGAAATGCCAACTCCAACCGATGTCGCGGGTATAAAACGTTTGTGTGGAATGGTGCAGTACATGGCAAAATTCTTACCCGATCTGGCGAACGAGATGGAACCGATACGCGAACTGACAAGGAAAGAAGTTCCTTGGAACTGGTCAAATGAGTGCGAGCGAGCATTTCAAAACGTCAACGGAAGCTCCGATCCTAGCGTATTTCGATACGAACAAGGAAGTAGTCTTGCAAGTCGACAGTAGCAAGAACGGAGTCGGTGCCGTTTTGCTGCAAGACGGAAAGCCCGTAGAATTCGCTTCGCGTGCGCTACGACAGTCCGAAAGAAACTGGGCGCAAATAGAGAAAGAAGCACTGTCCATGTTGTATGGACTCTAACGTTTTGACCAGTATACATATGGCCGCAAAGTAATTGTACAGAACGACCATAAACCGCTAGCCGCGATTCTCAGTAAACCTCTCAGCAGAGCACCGAAACGCTTACAAGATATCATGATGAAACTTTTTAGATATAACATTGAATTCCGATTCGTGAAAGGAGTCAATTTAATCGTGGCCGATGCGTTAAGCAGAGCATTCGTGTGCAACGATAACGACGATGATTGTGAGCAACGACCCCGTATCATGAACGTGAATGCGTTTGATAATTTTCCGGACGCTAGACTTCTTGAAGTTAAGAATGCAACCGAGAAAGACGCGAGCTCACAATCCGTGACTGAATTAATCCTAAATGGATGGCCCGAAGATAAGGATCGAGTTCCCAGTTCTGCGTTTCCAATTTTTCGATATGCGTGACGAACTCGGTGTAGTAGATGGCGTTATTGTTAAAGGAGAAGCTATTTTCATGAAATCGAGATTACATAGTTCACATCTTGGATACGACAGTATGATGCGAAGAGCGCGAAACACGATATTTTGGCCGGGAATCGCGAAAGACGTAAAACAACTCGCTGACAACTGTGAAATATGTCAAGAATCGAAATCGTGAAACTGTCGCGAAACGCTGAAATAACATGATAATGGTGCATATCCGTGGAATAAGATTGGACTTGATATTTTCGAAATAAAAGGTCGCCATTATCTGATAGCCGTAGATTATTATTCGAAATTTATCGAAGTTGGCTATCTGCCGACAATGACTAGCTCTCAAATGATAGGAATTTTAAAGAAACATTTTGCGCGTTATGGAATACCGTCTATTGTAATGAGTGACAATGGTCCTCAATTCGTGAGTCGTGAATTCGAACTGTTTCTGTCGAACTGGAAAGTTAATCATGCGACATCCTCGCCGGGACATCAACAGTCAAACGGAAAAGCCGAAGCTGCCGTGCAAATCGTTAAGACTTTGATGAAGAAAACAACGAAGGATGGGCGCGATCAGTTCGAAGCGTTATTAGAGCAACGGAATACTCCAAGACAAGATACCGGTCTTAGACCTGTCGAGATGATGTTTGGTAGAAAAACGCGGACGATGCTACCGTTTCTAAATAAATGTAACGAAACCAATCGTGGACGTGAAAACCGCAAGTTAACTGTCCAGAAACATTATGATAAACGAGCACGTGATCTATCGAAACTAAAAGAAGGACAATCTGTATTCTTCGAGCAGAAAGAAAATGAAAACTGGAAACTCGGGCAAATAATCGATCAATATAATCCAAGGTCTTACGTTCTGCAAAATGAAGATCAGGCGCGTAGCAACCCGTAGGCAAAAACGCAGTTGCGTACACATCGAAAATTTTGACAAAAATGAAAACATGGTAAATCTAGGACATAAGGTAGAATAAAACTAAATTAATAAACTAAATCAAATTCAAACAAATACAAACATGGTATTAATTACTTAATGTACCTATATTCAATTCCGGAAACTATGCTTATCATTTACGGAATCAACATAGAACGGTGTGTGTTTTATAAGTGCAATGCCGATCGATGGTCGTGCACGTGTTTTAGGAATAGAGTTTGGGGTGGGGGATTTGTTGTTAAGGTATGATTTTTTTAAATTTTGCTTGAACAAACAAACTATTCGTATTTCTTTTTAAAGGAAAACCACAACGCACACCCAAAAACAAATAGAACACCTGGATACGTATCATATGGAACAAACCGGAATAAGAAAAAAAGTATTGGTTTAACGCGGATGGAATTTGCATTTTCCAGTCTGTACAGCCGGTGCACATCGACATCGTTTCGAATTGATTGAGATTACAGTTAATCATGTTTATACATTATCATACCATTGACAGAGAGTATACATTATTTCTATTCGAGAAATGTTCCTTTGAAATAAAATATGCGTAAAAATAGTGAAGACTAGCTAATATTTTGTTCAAGGTAATCTCGAAATCTACAAGGCTAAATGGTTTCTTGAACACACTTGGATGAAATATTCAAAAACTCAAGATAGTGTCTACTGTGCACCGTATAGATTCTTTGGCCCATATGTTAATTGTATTCGATTCCAAATCAAGCTTAATCCACTACACATTTGACAAAATAAAATTTCTAAGTCAACTACATATTTTTATTATATTGCTCTACTTAATATTTTATTTCTCAAAATTTATGTTCAAAAGTTGACTCATGAAAATTGGGTTTCCGTGGGATCATTTTTAATGCCAGGAAATTGCAAGAATGCAGGATTTTGCACCCTTTACCCCAGACCCCCTGCCGTAAGGCTCTGCGAGGTGGGGGAGGGTCACTCCTCCACCAGACTTTTAAACAGATTTGAGTACACTTCATTTTGGGGTAGCTACGCACCAGAAGATGGTGTTAAATATTATCGCCGAAATCGTGTCAAAATTAGACCCACTGACATTACCGCTAACATACGTGACCGATCACCACCTCGAAGTGTTACTACTGAAAAACCTGTGAACACCGAGAACCATGAGAGAAATGACATTTGCCGAAATAGTGATGATATTAACATTCAACCACCCGAAGTCCGACCAAAACATGCGACTAAACCGCCGAAGTATCTTGATGACTATGTCAAATATTAACTGTAAATAATGTTTTCATTTTAGTATAGACTAGCATAATAGTATTTAAATTTTTCATTTGTGTTGCCATTTCAATAGTTTATAGTAACTGAATTTTTTTCCAGAATTTAACATTGGGTTAGGGACCGACCATTTAACTTGAAGGGGTGGGGGTGGGGGGGTTATGGTTGTTTGTTTCGTTCAGAATTTTTTTTTCGGACAACACAAGAGTTAGAATTTTTTTTCCAGAATTTAACATTAGGTTATATAACAAAAACTCTGAATCATATTATTTTTTTTTCCTCCACCAAAATCAGAATATTTTTTTCAGCAATATTGGGAATCAGAATATTTTTTTAGAAAAAAAACCATAACCCCCCCCCCCCCCCCCTTTTCAAGTTAAATGGTCGTTCCCTTGTATGACAAAAACATTATTTTTTTTTCCTCCACCAAAATCAGAATATTTTTTCCAGCAATATTGGGAATCGGAATATTTTTTTAGAAAAAAACCATAACCCCCCCCCCCCCCCCCCCCCCTCCCTTCAAGATAAATGGTCGTTCCCTTATATGCCAAAAACTCTGAATCATATTATTTTTTTTTCCTCCACCAAAATCAGAATATTTTTTTCAGCAATATTGGGAATCAGAATATTTTTTTAGAAAAAAAACCATAACCCCCCCCCCCCCCCCCCCTTTTCAAGTTAAATGGTCGTTCCCTTGTATGACAAAAACATTATTTTTTTTTCCTCCACCAAAATCAGAATATTTTTTTCAGCAATATTGGGAATCTGAATATTTTTTTAGAAAAAAACCATAACCCCCCCCCCCCCCCCCCTTTCAAGATAAATGGTCGTTCCCTTATATGCCAAAAACTCTGAATCAGATTATTTTTTTTTCCTCCACCAAAATCAGAATGTTTTTTTCAGCAATATTGGGAATCGGAATATTTTTTTAGAAAAAAACCATAACCCCTCCCCCCCCCCCCCTCCCTTCAAGATAAATGGTCGTTCCCTTATATGCCAAAAACTCTGAATCAGATTATTTTTTTTTCCTCCACCAAAATCAGAATATTTTTTTCAGCAATATTGGGAATCAGAATATTTTTTTAGAAAAAAAAACATAACCCCCCCCCCCCCCCCCCCTTTTCAAGTTAAATGGTCGTTCCCTTGTATGACAAAAACATTATTTTTTTTTCCTCCACCAAAATCAGAATATTTTTTTCAGCAATATTGGGAATCGGAATATTTTTTTAGAAAAAAACCATAACCCCCCCCCCCCCCCCCCCTCCTTTTCAAGTTAAATGGTCGTTCCCTTATATGACAAAAACTCTGAATCAGATTATTTTTTTTTTCCTCCACCAAAATCAGAATGTTTTTTTCAGCAATATTGGGAATCGGAATATTTTTTTAGAAAAAAACCATAACCCCCCTCCCTTCAAGATAAATGGTCGTTCCCTTATATGCCAAAAACTCTGAATCATATTATTTTTTTTTCCTCCACCAAAATCAGAATATTTTTTTCAGCAATATTGGGAATCAGAATATTTTTTAAAAAAAAAAACCCATAACCCCCCCCCCCCCCCCCCTTTTCAAGTTAAATGGTCGTTCCCTTGTATGACAAAAACATTATTTTTTTTCCTCCACCAAAATCAGAATATTTTTTTCAGCAATATTGGGAATCAGAATATTTTTTTAGAAAAAAAACCATAACCCCCCCCCCCCCCCTTTTCAAGTTAAATGGTCGTTCCCTTGTATGACAAAAACATTATTTTTTTTTCCTCCACCAAAATCAGAATATTTTTTTCAGCAATATTGGGAATCAGAATATTTTTTTAGAAAAAAAACCATAACCCCCCCCCCCCCCCCCCTTTTCAAGTTAAATGGTCGTTCCCTTGTATGACAAAAACATTATTTTTTTTCCTCCACCAAAATCAGAATATTTTTTCCAGCAATATTGGGAATCGGAATATTTTTTTAGAAAAAAAACATAACCCCCCCCCCTCCCCCCCTCCCTTCAAGATAAATGGTCGTTCCCTTATATGCCAAAAACTCTGAATCATATTATTTTTTTTCCTCCACCAAAATCAGAATATTTTTTTCAGCAATATTGGGAATCAGAATATTTTTTTAGAAAAAAAACCATAACCCCCCCCCCCCCCCCCCTTTTCAAGTTAAATGGTCGTTCCCTTGTATGACAAAAACATTATTTTTTGTTCCTCCACCAAAATCAGAATATTTTTTTCAGCAATATTGGGAATCGGAATATTTTTTTAGAAAAAAACCATAACCCCCCCCCCCCCTCCTTTTCAAGTTAAATGGTCGTTCCCTTATATGACAAAAACTCTGAATCAGATTATTTTTTTTTCCTCCACCAAAATCAGAATGTTTTTTTCAGGAATATTGGGAATCGGAATATTTTTTTAGAAAAAAACCATAACCCCCCTCCCTTCAAGATAAATGGTCGTTCCCTTATATGCCAAAAACTCTGAATCATATTATTTTTTTTTCCTCCACCAAAATCAGAATATTTTTTTCAGCAATATTGGGAATCAGAATATTTTTTTAAAAAAAAAACCATAACCCCCCCCCCCCCCCCCCCCTTTTCAAGTTAAATGGTCGTTCCCTTGTATGACAAAAACGTTATTTTTTTTTTCCTCCACCAAAATCAGAATATTTTTTTCAGCAATATTGGGAATCAGAATATTTTTTTAGAAAAAAAACCATAACCCCCCCCCCCCCTTTTCAAGTTAAATGGTCGTTCCCTTGTATGACAAAACATTATTTTTTTTTCCTCCACCAAAATCAGAATATTTTTTTCAGCAATATTGGGAATCTGAATATTTTTTTAGAAAAAAACCATAACCCCCCCCCCCCTTTCAAGATAAATGGTCGTTCCCTTATATGCCAAAAACTCTGAATCAGATTATTTTTTTTTCCTCCACCAAAATCAGAATGTTTTTTTCAGCAATATTGGGAATCGGAATATTTTTTTAGAAAAAAACCATAACCCCTCCCCCCCCCCCCTCCCTTCAAGATAAATGGTCGTTCCCTTATATGCCAAAAACTCTGAATCAGATTATTTTTTTTTCCTCCACCAAAATCAGAATATTTTTTTCAGCAATATTGGGAATCAGAATATTTTTTTAGAAAAAAAAACATAACCCCCCCTTTTCAAGTTAAATGGTCGTTCCCTTGTATGACAAAAACATTATTTTTTTTTCCTCCACCAAAATCAGAATATTTTTTTCAGCAATATTGGGAATCGGAATATTTTTTTAGAAAAAAACCATAACCCCCCCCCCCCCCCTCCTTTTCAAGTTAAATGGTCGTTCCCTTATATGACAAAAACTCTGAATCAGATTATTTTTTTTTCCTCCACCAAAATCAGAATGTTTTTTTCAGCAATATTGGGAATCGGAATATTTTTTTAGAAAAAAACCATAACCCCCCTCCCTTCAAGATAAATGGTCGTTCCCTTATATGCCAAAAACTCTGAATCATATTATTTTTTTTTCCTCCACCAAAATCAGAATATTTTTTTCAGCAATATTGGGAATCAGAATATTTTTAAAAAAAAAAAACCATAACCCCCCCCCCCCCCTTTTCAAGTTAAATGGTCGTTCCCTTGTATGACAAAAACGTTATTTTTTTTTCCTCCACCAAAATCAGAATATTTTTTTCAGCAATATTGGGAATCAGAATATTTTTTTAGAAAAAAAACCATAACCCCCCCCCCCCCCCCCCCCCTTTTCAAGTTAAATGGTCGTTCCCTTGTATGACAAAAACATTATTTTTTTTTCCTCCACCAAAATCAGAATATTTTTTCAGCAATATTGGGAATCAGAATATTTTTTTAGAAAAAAAACATAACCCCCCCCCCCCCTTTTCAAGTTAAATGGTCGTTCCCTTGTATGACAAAAACATTATTTTTTTTTTCCTCCACCAAAATCAGAATATTTTTTCCAGCAATATTGGGAATCGGAATATTTTTTTAGAAAAAAAACATAACCCCCCCCCCCCCCCTCCCTTCAAGATAAATGGTCGTTCCCTTATATGCCAAAAACTCTGAATCATATTATTTTTTTTTCCTCCACCAAAATCAGAATATTTTTTTCAGCAATATTGGGAATCAGAATATTTTTTTAGAAAAAAAACCATAACCCCCCCCCCCCCCCCTTTTCAAGTTAAATGGTCGTTCCCTTGTATGACAAAAACATTATTTTTTGTTCCTCCACCAAAATCAGAATATTTTTTTCAGCAATATTGGGAATCGGAATATTTTTTTAGAAAAAAACCATAACCCCCCCCCCCCCCCCTCCTTTTCAAGTTAAATGGTCGTTCCCTTATATGACAAAAACTCTGAATCAGATTATTTTTTTTTCCTCCACCAAAATCAGAATGTTTTTTTCAGCAATATTGGGAATCGGAATATTTTTTTAGAAAAAAACCATAACCCCCCCCCCCCCCCCCCTCCCTTCAAGATAAATGGTCGTTCCCTTATATGCCAAAAACTCTGAATCAGATTATTTTTTTTTCCTCCACCAAAATCAGAATATTTTTTTCAGCAATATTGGGAATCAGAATATTCTTTTAGAAAAAAAACCATAACCCCCCCCCCCCTTTTCAAGTTAAATGGTCGTTCCCTTGTATGACAAAAACATTATTTTTTTTTCCTCCACCAAAATCAGAATATTTTTTTCAGCAATATTGGGAATCAGAATATT